>JAVTVY010017052.1:0-60396 GCA_036873755.1 Hanleya hanleyi | reverse complement strand
CGAAGCAGGAACTTCCGCCCAAACAGGTAGTGTCGAAAGCATTTGACGAAATGCACAACAGCCAGCAGTTCCCTTCTCGTCACACAGTAGGCTCGTTCGGCCTTCGACAACACACGACTGGCGTATGCCACGACATTCTCTTCTCCATCTATCACCTGTGACAAAACGGCCCCGATGCCATAGTTACTCGCGTCCGTGTCCAAAATGAAAGGGAGCTTAAAGTCTGGCATAGCAAGCACAGGCGCGGTTGTCAACTTGTCTTTCAGGGTGTCGAAGGCTTGCTGCGCTGTGTTGTCCCATATGAAGACTGTCTTCTTTTCAGTTAACGTATGCAGCGGCGCTGCAATGGTGGCAAAGTCCCGGATGAAACGTCGATAGTAGCTGCAGAGACCCAGGAAGCTCCGAACCTCGGTCTGCGAAACGGGTGGAGGCCAGTCTCGCACAGCACGGATCTTCTGTGGGTCAGTTCCAATCCCATTCTGCGATACTACATGGCCTAGATAAAGGACTTGTCGTGCCCCTATGACGCACTTGGACGGCTTGAGCTTAAGACCATGATGTTTTAACCTCTCGAAGACTCCATCAAGACGCTGAATCATCTCGTCAAACGTTCGTCCAAAAACGATGATATCGTCAAGGTAGACGAGACACGTATCATAATGGAGTCCTGCTATGATGGCTTCCATTAGACGCTCAAAGGTCCCGGGCGCATTGCAGAGCCCGAACGGCATAACACGGAACTGGTACAGACCTTTCCTGGTTGCAAAGGCTGTCTTGCATCTATCTTCGGGGGACACTTCGACTTGCCAGTACCCTGACATTAAGTCAAGGGTACTCCACCAACTTGCACCTGCTAAAGAATCCAGAGAGTCGTCGATCCTCGGCAACAGGTAAGCATCCTTCTCTGTTATCTTGTTCAAAGCACGGTAGTCAACGCAGAAGCGCATTTTCCCGTCCTTCTTTTTCACCAGAACTACCGGCGCTGACCACGGTCCACTGGATGGCTCGACCACACCCCGTTGTAACATGTCTTCAACTTGCTCATCGATCATTTCACGGGCGTGAATCGGCGGTCGCCTCGGCGGAATGCGGATGGGTGGGGCACTTCCAGTCTTTATGTGATGTTGTACCATCGTCGTTCGACCTAGATCAATATCGTCCTTAGCGAACAGGTCAGTATATCGGGTGACCAAGTCTTCTACAGCCAGGGCTTGGTCTGTCTCTAGGCCTTCGCTGGATCGTCGAACCAGATCTGTAAGGTGGTCTGGACATGCGCTGGTCGGCACGGCGAGTCTCGGTCTACTAGGTTTCGCACGGCTCGGCGTCGACGCTTCGGCCGCACTCGAAACTTGGTCTTCCACTACTTCTACTTCACCCATACGACCGCACAGCGTCCCGGCCTGGACTACAGTCGGATCTGAGGACAAGTTGAGAAACCTCAGGGTGACTTCGCAGTCACGGTCAACCTCGGTGAGGACCCTGGCCACCATGGCTCCTGTCTTCTGGGTAAACTCCGGTTCGTTTTCGATCATCCCTACCTCGCCTGGTAGGCCCCCACGAACTTTTCCCGTTACAACGGCTTCGGCTCCAGCAGGAATAGTCACAGTCTCGGTCACGGCTACACGGTAACAGCCTGCGCTCCCCACGACCTCGCATTGGATGTAGCGGCCACCATACTTGACCCTGTGGCGCTCCGTGTCGATCTTGGTACAGTGGGTACTGAGAAAATCGTACCCTAGAAGCGCGTCCACTGTCAGATCTCCGACTATCATCTTCTGTGTTCGTGTGGTACCGTCTATAGTGATTTTAAAATCAGCTTCACCTTCCAGGGGCATCAGCGTACCGTCAGCCATACGAATACTAGCGTAAGACGGGCTCCTCAGAGCTGGTCTGAGCCGCGGACTCAGCTGCTGGTATACTTGCTCGCTCAGGAGGGAAATCGACGCCCCCGTGTCAACACAACACCACATCTTCACTGGCCCGATCTTGGCAGGTAAATAAAGTCCAGCTTCCCCGGAAGTATTAACTTTGGGAGGATTCTTGGGCGATCTCGGCGGTTTAGAGTCATCTGTTCTGGACACATCTGGACAGTCCGCCCGGTAATGACCCTCTCTCCCGCACGACCAGCAAGCATTACTTCGCTCCCGATTCCCATACGTCCGTTGTTGACCTCTGGTGTATCTTTGTGGTTGTCGCCGTGGTTGAGGCTGAGACTTTCGCATTATTTCCTCCATCAATTCCTTGATCTGTTTTCCCAGGCGAGCTTCAGATTCTTCGTCATCCTCGGAGGTTGCAGCTATTCTCTCATCTTTATTAGGAACTGTGGACTTCGCGGACGCCCAAGTCTTACGGCGTTGCGAGGACTTGAATGCTTCTACTTCTACAGCAGAGTGTACAGCTGCCTCTAAGGTCTTCGGCCGCGTCTGCCATACAAGAAATCTAAGCTCGTCTCCAATAGCCTCCAAAAACTGATCCTTTGCCAAGGTATCCTGTACGTCATCCCCGGCATCGGGATATGCCTGTTGTGCAAGCCGAATTAATGCCTGAGCTAGGCCCGGAAGATCTTCTGACTTCTCTCGGTATCTGGATTTTAACTGCGTTTTATACAAATCCAATTGATTCGGCGGAGCAAAACGCTTCTCCAAGGCATCCCTCAATCGTCCATAGTCAGCGCTCCCTGGTTCTGACTTCAAACTGGCCAACAGCTGCTGGGCAGATCCTCGGAGGGCGACGGCCAGATATTGACCCCGTTGTGAGTATGTCCATCCGTTGATAGCAGCACAGTGATCGAAATGGGAGAGATAATCCCGTAATGGCGTTGTCCCATCATAGGTAGCTGCCTTTGCCGCCGTCAACATCGGTCGCCTCACCTCAATAGCAGGGGTTGAGGTTTGTAATGGCTGCCTCCAGCTCATGGGATCATCTCGTCCTCTCCTCGGCGGCGGTGGCGTCTGCTCGCAACCCTGCTGCGACCCGGACACACATCCGGTTCGGCGGTAATCACCAACCATTTCGGCAGTTCCACAACCCGCATTCAGCTCTGCGGCGTCGTTTTCAGTGTCCGGTCGTCTGATCGCCTCTCTTTCCTGAATCTGACTGTCGGTGATTCTGGACATCTGGCTCGCCATCATCGATACAGTCGACTCGAACGCTCTGGCCATAGACCCGATGGTTTGTCGTAGCTCGGCAATCTCTTCCATTATCTGTACTGTCGAATCGTCGTCACGGTGTTCGTATCGGCCCCCGAGACCGTGGTTATCAGAACCAGAGTCTTTAGGGGCTCGATAACTTCCGTTCTCGTCGGGCAACGTCTGCCACGAAGGTATCGGCGACAGGTCAGCTGGGGGAGCCGATAGCACTGTGTCCAGCTCTACTGTGGACAGGTCTAGCAAATCCACACTCTTCGGTGCCTCAAACGCTGATCGTCCGGTCCCCACTCCTCGTCGTGACTCTTCTCGGTCTCTCGGAGTTGGCGTTATGGGCAGTTGCCGCCGGCTTCTCGCCCTCCCTGACTGCCAGTCGCTGTACGCTGGACGTAGTTCGGCGCCGACATCTCCAATACTCATGCTTGGTTTTCTGGTTTCTTCCCAGCGTGGTCCCTTCTCCATCGGTTTCCCGGTGTTGGCCATCCCACCGCTGCCACCAGTTGTGACGTTCGAGCGGTCAGAAAACGTCTATCTTTGCGGTGTACACGAGACTTGAGGCGGCCTGGTCTCAGGCCCCTGTGACAAATTGTCAGGCTGATGTGAACGCAGTCTCGTATGACTGGAATTGGCCAACGAGGAAGGTCCGATTCAACCTGTCACCTTGTCTGGATCGAGGAGGTAGGATGGGGGGACCTGTAGAAACAACCAAGGCAATAATAAAGTAATAATATTGTATTCTGCAATGTACACAGCTCTGTACGCGCACAATACCTGTAATAAAGATCCCTACTCTAGAGGTAGTTATCGTTAAGTGTTATCTTTATCTTAAAGAGAAAGACTAATAATATACAATATATACAAGAGACCCTATCTATGACGCGTCACGGCCCAGTCTCGTCCATACTGGCTCTCGTCGTGGTATGGTACGGCGTCTCTGGTTCCTCTCCGGTCGTAGGCGTAGCCCCGGACTGTATGGAACATCTACCGTGTCAAGATTACACGGCCCATTTCATCTAAGCGTTATTAATTGTCTCTGGAATCCTCTCCGTATCACTGCCTCTCCTAGCAGTAGCCCTTCGGCGGGGTCGGTCTGTACAGCACACCACAGCGTCTTCGGCGGCAGCCCCTTTCGGCTCGGCAGACCTCACGTCTTCGGCGACCCGAATTCGGCGGCCCGAATTTCGGCGACCCGTCTTCGGCTCGGCAGACTTCACGTCTTCGGCTCGGCCCGAATTCGGCGACCCGTCTTCGGCTCGGCACACTTCTCGTCTTCGGCTCGGCCCGATTTCGGCGACCCGTCTTCGGCTCGGCACACTTCACGTCTTCGGCTCGGCCCGAATTCGGCGACCCATCTTCGGCCCTCACGGCGTTGACCCAAGGACGAGTTTATAGGCTCAGATTGTCTGCATATATATGTGGTAATAATGCCCTGGTCTCGGAGGTGTATTATTACCTTACAATGTAATGTCAATTAATACCAATGATTTGTAATAGTATTCAAGACTTGCAGCAAAGCATAATTCGAACCCTGCGGCAGTGTAAATATGTACAATGGATGTAAGCTTGTGTTATCAGTTACTCCTAGCCGAGGCCTGTGAGTAACTAGTGTAGGTGATTGTGATTAGATCTATTCCGTCCCTAAGGCCGACGATCTGGTGTCTGTGTGTGAGTATATGTAATCATGTAACATGGTATTTGTGTGATGGGCTGCAATGTGGGATATTTGGTGCTCTGTATTCCCCGTTGATGGACATCTCGTCTTCAGATACTGTGCGTGTTAGTATCTTATCCCCGTCTGGCGGTTCGTCTCGTCATCAGATACTGTGCGTGTTAGTATCTTATCCCCGAGCTATGGCTTAGCTCTCGGCTTTCCAACCCTTCGGCGGATGGTTCGGCGCTGTTTCGGCAGTCAATTCGGCACTTTCGGCGCTTTCGGCACATTCGGCACATTTGCGGCGATCCTGTCTCTGTGCTCTCCCGCACGATGTGCACCCGCCGATCGTCTGGGACAGAATGCCGAACGTCCATTTCTCCGCGTCTTATATAGGCTCTGGCTCCCAGAATCCTTTGCGCGCCCAAACATGGCAGCCCCCATAAAACGAAAGTATAGACTCAGGCGGTGTTGGATTTCGTGTCAGATCAGCAGAGTTCGACTTATCTCGCCCGGTTTCGATGCAAGATGCGTGTCAGGGATATTTACACTTCCCTCGCTGAAAGTTTCAGCGCACAGTTAATACAGGTAAGTCGAATATCCACCATTATCGGTCCATTCACAATGCTATTTACACTGTCAGCATTAGAACGAAAATAACATTCTCCAGGTCATGGGCATTTTCGTCACACCCCATTTATATCTCCTGCAAATCGAATTTAAGTCATGTTCTGTGATAATTCTGAACTTTTGAATTATAGTGTTTCCGTTAGAGTTTGAACCGGGTTTTAGAACCAAAATCTTTGTCGAAGTTCCTATTTAACCAAATTCAGAGTTTATGGCTATTATATCGTAGTTATATGTATTTGACGACACGGTTCACATGACCGTAAGAGAATTCGGTACCTCTCACGCGCAAAATAGTTGATGGTAAAGCCTCTATAGAGCAGTCTTGTATTGAAGTAACCTTGAAAAATTAGCATATCCAACAAATCATATATTTTGACCAGGGTGTTTTTTTTTATAAAAGAATTATTTCGTTCATGAGAGAATCTAAGAAATAACATGGATTTCGATGTGATACCAGACTTTAGTCAAAATGTGCACTCAACAGGCTACCTTTAAACAAATTGACATGGTGAACATTGGCATATATTTTTACCGTATGTATTACTGATTGAAACGAGCCACAACAATATGGTCCTTCACTATGCCGATTTCTTGCCATAGAGAAAAGTGCCGACATATCATGTAAAAGATGGGAGAAAACCGCAGATCCAAGGAGTATGTGGGCTGAAAATCGATTGTATTTTGTGTTGTGGTCAGATAGCTGAAATTTTAGCTGTTGATAGAAGTTGTCTTTCATAAATGAAATTATGATTGATCAATGCGTGCTTTCTGGCATATGTTGCTAGTTTTGAAACATCTATAGAGATGATTTTCTCTGGTACAAAAATGTGACTCCTCAAACCAAAATTATATTTTGACACAATCTATTAGGACGTTGATTATGGGACAGAACCAAGAATGTTTTGGTTTGAGATATCATATGTTTGCTACAGTTAAACATCTTCCCTATAAATGCCTCAAAATACCAAAATAGGCCAGGTGGCACATTTTGATCAATCGTAAATCCATTTTTAGACAACTCAGGCTGATATTTCAGTATGTACATGTATACTGCTAGAAAATATATCGTTTGGTAAATTTTGAATCGAAAAAAAAAAATATGAATCGGTTACTTTACCGTAACACACAAGGGAGGTTTTCGTGCACAAAAAAAAAGATTGATGGCTGTCATAAATCTGTAAGAGGTGATTGGCTCCCGCTCTAGGAAAGGAGGAGTCCACTCATCTCTAACGAAAAAAAAACACGGTGTATTTTGGTTATGAAGAAACATGTTGCGATTGTTCTCACGACTCTACATACGACATAATGTACATGTATATACCAGTTTATATATATCTTAGGATAACAATTATATTCCCTGTCATTTGTAGATATGTGTACAATTTCTGTAGGAGCTTGTGAATAGTATATTTAATATAAATATCTTAGAATTGTCCTACAGTGTATGTCAAGTTCTTGCTAGTTGACTATTTGCGTTCGATAAATCTACTCTTATTCAAGAATAAAAACATTTACCTGCTCCTATAGGAAAAGTCCCCTAGTGTTTTATTCCAATAGGGGATCAATGTATTCCTGCAGAAATTTGTTCTGGGAATAAACCTAATATATGCAATTCAATTCGGCGCCCTTTTTGCCAATGAGCATTTTGCTTCCATGTTTAGAAGCCTGGGATAATATCAAGTGGTAACCAATTGGAGTTGTCAGATGCAAATCAACTCATTTGAAACCAAAATTTCTCATTGATTCTTGTGGAATCGATACCAAATTATGACCCAAATTCCGCAAATTTATCCGAGTGCTGTTGAACTATTTTCACAATATATCTGTACTGAAATTATTGAAAGCAATTATGAGATATTGCATTGGTGCTCGAGATTATAGTGGTTAAAAAAAGCTAATATAACATATAGCAGGTCTTGGATTTTGATCGATTCTGCGTTTAACTTGACCTGTATTTATTTTCATTGCATATCGAGTTGGGTGATAACTGTACCAAACATGTATAGTATTAGAAAAATGCATGATGATTGTCGTGCGAATGTCCGAATGGATGTCTTAATCGGTGAGATATGTAAGTAGTGAGAAAGATTGACGACGTCTGGCGACTAAAAGGCAATGATTCTACAGGAAAGCCTCGCTAGGCACATTCAGGTTAGAATACGGAGGATTCTAAGACGTAGCATTGATATCTCAGCCGCGGTTTTATTGCAGAAACTATACAGTAACCACACGCACCCAAGCACCAGCTTAAGCGTAATTAGGTGCTGTGATGACAGATCAGCTCAAATAAGTTATCAGGCCTACGTACTAGAAGATAAATCCGACTAAATATCAGGCGAAATCCTGGGAAATGCACTCTGTCTCATGGAAGTTTGCTTCACAACAGGACTTGTACATCAACAACTCATTCACATCTGGCCCTTACAAACCAATAAGCTGGGGAATTTGTGGGGTTTATGTCGGGCAAGCTGTGTGGGGATCATGTGGGGAATGTGTAGGACAGCCAATGTGGGGAATGTGTAGGGATTTGGTAAAATCCCCACATTGGACTTAGTCGTGGAAAAGGAGTTTCTTAATGCTGCTTAGCTGAATTAAATCCCCGCACTATCCCAACCTCAGCCCCACGTGTTCCCTACATGTGGGGATGATGCGGGGAACTATATTTAAAGCTGGTATGGGATAGACCCACAATATTTCTGCAGTAAGTCAAGCATGGTACAGAAAACCCCACAATATCCCCACGTGGGGAATATGCGGGGCAGAAAAGCCCACAACATCCCCACGTGGGGAATCTGCGGGGCAGTAATTCCAGCAATGTACGGAAAACCCCACAATATCCCCAGGTGGGGAATTTGCGGGGCAGTAATTCCAATATGGGAGAGAAAACCCAGCAATATCCCCACGTGGGGAATCTGCGGGGCAGAAAACCCCACAACATCCGCACGTTGGGAATCTGCGGGGCAGTAATTCCAGCATGGGAGAGAAAACCCCACAATATCCCCACGTGGGGAATCTGCGGGGCAGAAAACCCCACAATATCCCCAGGTGGCGAATCTGCAGGGCAGTAATTCCAATATGGAAGAGAAAACCCCACAATATCCCCACGTGGGGAATCTGTGGGGCAGTAATTCCAGCATGGGAGAGAAAACCCCACAATATCCCGACGTGGGGAATCTGCGGGGAAGAAAACCCCACAACATCCCCACGTTGGGAATCTGCGGGGCAGTAATTCCAGCATGGGAGAGAAAACCCCACAATATCCCCATGTGGGGAATCGGCGGGGCAGAAAACCCCACAATATCTCCAGGTGGGGAATCTGCGGGGCAGTAATTCCAATATGGGAGAGAAAACCCCACAATATTCCCACGTGGGGAATCTGCGGGGCAGAAAATCCCACAACATCCCCACGTGGGGAATCTGTGGGGCAGTAATTCCAGCATGGGAGAGAAAACCCCACAATATCCCCACGTGGGGAATCTGCGGGGCGGTAATTCCAATATGGGCAGAAAACCCCACAAAGAGGTATGGCAACATCTCCACAGTAACCCTAGGGGATGGCGTGGGGATCGTGAGTAAAATGCAGGCAAGCTGCCGAATACTCTCCTCCAAGTTTCTTCAGGCGAGCAGAGGAGAGCAATATCAAGATATTCGTAAGCATCATAGGTATTTAGTTTACTTTCAAGGTGAGTGATCGTTAACTCTCCTTGAAATACTTTCAGGAGAGTGGAGGCGAGAGGAGAGTGATCAATCTCCTCTCACGGCCAGCACTGAAACACCATCTGTACAGAATTCCTGGGGTGTGGGGGAGGGGGCATCTTCTATCTGAAAGGGCATGTCATTTGTACAGACTGTCTAGTCTGTCCCGATTCCTTTTGCAATATCATCCATCCCTTAAAATAACCACCAGCAAAGGCAAAATCCACGCGTATTTCACCTTTTATTCTTTAACTGCATAAAATAGATATTGTATCATGTCTTGAAACACCCGAGCACAAAATGGGAAGCACATTGAAAGTCTGTGTCAAGTAGAATGTTTTTTTTTTCATCCCTCAAAGGTTTAAAAAAATCTGTCTTGGTCTTTTCCCACCTGTTGTGGGATGGCCTTTAGCATTCCTTGGGGGACTGTCGTTGGCAGATGAGGGTGAAGCTGAAGAAGAGTCCACCAGCTCTTCTGACATGTGGAGATCATGCTGCTTCAATGGTGTTTTCTGGCGGATTCTACCTGACCTTGCTGCGTCATGGCATTTCTGAGTGATGCCTCTCCTTACTTTGGACCACAGTGTGCCCTTGAACTGGTTGCAAACATAACCTGGAAGTCAAACAATGAAAAACGATTAGTATATTCTGAATGCTCGAGCTATCGTAATAAATTAATACAGGAAACAAATATGGTTGAACATACAGATATTCCAGTTTCATGATAATGGCAGTCAAACATTGACCCCTACAAAACTGGCTAAAACAAAACAAAACATTCAGATCACTCTCATCACTGATCAGACCATTTTATGTTCATATAACTAACAGCATAGGGTTCGAGATATACAGATCTATCAAAGAACAAGTAATATTTTTTTCAAATTTATATACGAAGCTGTGCATCTGAAAACCTCTCGATTCTTCGATAACTCCAAGTTATCAGGTCACAGAAACCTGATTCATAGTGAGCAGTTTGATGGTATTCGAGATATGCACTGGATAAGCATATATTGAAGGGCCATGAAGAATGTGAAAATGCACATCAGTAAGGTACTAAGCATCTTCATGTATGTTTCGATCAAATAGCAGCTGAGATATCATCCACGGTACAGCATTACAAAAGTGATTTCTGTATTCCCCTTCATGATGGGGGGGGGGGAGAAGGTGACAGCCGCCAACCTTGGCGATGTGGAACTGATGTGTTCCATGTTCTAACAGATATGAATAATTTACTTCAACTTACACTATGTCGCTCAGCCAGTTCCTGTGACACAAAGCCCGGGAGAGGTGCGTCTACATTGGTCTGGGTTGGGAGAAGTTTGTTGCCATACTGTTTCTCCAGAAAATACAACCTTGTGATTTTTTTCCATCATCACTATTCCTGAAGACTGCAGTACAAACAGCGACCTGTTTTACCATACATAGTCACCTTAAAAGACAATAAAACAAGAGTTCAATTGAACCCAAAATACACCCGTAAAAACATACAGACATTTTTATCTCCTGAATGTTGTTATAGACAAAGGTTAACCATACAAATGAACCTTTCTGGACTGTATGTTGTTTGTATTGTTGCAATGTCATAATACTGTACATGTATAAGCTATCATTGTTGTGTAAGTGGTGTAGGCAGGTTTGGAAATCAGGTTGGGGGGAGGGGGGGGCCTAGATTGGTATTTGTAGGAGCAAGTTAAACTCCAGTTACTCTTACTCTGCGGTGGTGCATATTCCCTCACTTAGCATAAGCTGCAAAGTAAGCTCATCAGCCTGATGAATTAGGTCGAAATGACAGTAGGTGCCAAATACAAGGATTTCAGACTAAAATCAAGGGAGTAACTGAAGAAAACAGCTCAAAAACAGTTTGTACACACCTACACATGGTACTGACCATATGTACCAAATTTCAAAAGAATCCATCGAAGGGCAGTATGTGTCAAATTTAAATTTCAGACCAAAATCAAGGGAAGTAACTCAAGAAACTGTTGAATCAACTCTAAAAAAAATTGTGCACATGTTCACTCAGCACCAATCATGTGTACCTAATTTCAAAAGAATGCAATTAAACCCCTCTTAAAGGAGTTTCGTTGACGAGGACTGTAGGTGCCAAACAAAAAGTATTCCAGACTAAAATCAAGGGCGGATAACTAAAGAAAACGTTGAATTGGTTCGAAAAAAAATTCCACGCAAAAAAAATAAAACACGCAGTAGTCTACAGTTGTCGAGCTGTAAGGTTGTGACACAAGAGTGATGTCCCTTCATGTAGCTGACCCATCGGCAGACGAAACAGTGGGGCAAATTTGAGGAAGATCCATGCAGTACTTCTTGAGAAATCACGATAAAGTTTCATGAGGAAATCCAAGATGGGTGCCTGGTGGCCATATTGGATTTTCTAATCGGGCCGAAAAAGGTACTTTGTACAACTAGACCCCAAGGGGAACCTATGTACCAAATTTGAGAAAGATCCATGCAGTACTTCCTGAGAAATCACGATAACAAAGTTGCATGGGGAGATCCAAGATGGCCGCCTGGTGGCCATATTGGATTTTCGGATCAGACCAGAAAAGGTATCTTACACAACTAGACCGCAAGGGAAACCTGTGTACCAAATTTGACAAAGATCCATGAACTAGTTCCTGAGAAATTGCAATAACAAATTTTCATGGGAAAATCCAAGATGGCCGCCTGATGGGCATATTGGATTTTGGAATCGGACCAGAAAAGGTATCTTGCACAACCGGACCACAAGGAGAACCTGTGTATCAAATTTGAGAAAGATCCATGCAGTACTTCCTGAGGAATCGCGATAACAAGGTTTCATGGGGAAATCCAAGATGGCTGCCTGGTGGCCATATTGGATTTTCGAATCGGACCAGAAAAGGTATCTTGCATAACTACACCCCAATGGGGACATGTGTACCGAATCTGAGAAAGATCCATGCAGTAGTTCCTGAGAAATCCCGATAACAAGGTTTCATGGGGAAATCCAAGATGGCCGCCTTGTGGCCATATTGGATTTTCGAATCCAAGAATTGTTTACGGACGGACGACGACAGACACGGACGAAAAGCGATTTGAACAGCCCATCATCTGGTGATGGTGGGCTAAAAATAGCCTGTTGCAGTTGTTCATATGTCGTGGTGTAGTGGATATGCACGTTGGATCACAAGCGCCTCAAAATTTTCTTTTACGGAGTTCAATTCCCAGGAGATCAACATGTGTGACGTCGATAAGTTATTTCAATCTTTCTCAGTTTTGTAAAAAAAAAACTAGAACTCGTGGACTTCGGAAGGCTGCCGTCATATATGCGTGCATTTTATGGTTTTGATGTTTGAGTGTAATCTGCAGAAATACATAGTCTTTCCTATTTCACAAAACTGGGTCATGTGTATAGTGCTGTGTTATGTATAATGCTTTATTTACCTTTGTCAGTCATAACAGGAAAAAATGTACAAAGTACAATACTTTAATAATTAAAACTAATATGGTGGTTCAGAAAAAATTTTAATGAAAAGCAGAGCGTTTGAAGTCCACCGACATTGAAACTACTGATTTGGCTTGGAACCTTAAAATTCAGTACTCAGCATGGAAAGTTAGCTCGAGTGAGATCCTGTGGCAAGTTAACCACATAAAAAATTTGAAAAGAATCCGTTCAGGTTTTCAAAAGTTACTGTCGGAGTCTAGCGGATCACGGTTAAAAACAAGCCCAAAAGAGATCTTGCGGTGAGCGAGTGAGTGAACCCTATTTCAGTCATATCACGATGTTTGGTTCCTATTACTCTTCACACCCTGAAACGACACAGGAAGGGTCCTATTCTCCATGGGTGCCCAAGTTAGTCGTCTCTTACAGCAAGCTCTCTGAGGAGCTGAGACCTATTCTTATGATGATTTGAAGTGTGGACACACGGACGGACCCCAATACCATATTCTCCCCTTTAGCCCTTTGGGGGACAGTTATGGAGGAAAAACATAATGAATGTATCGCTGCAGTTCGAGTTGAGGAAAGTTTTGTCACACGATTCAAGCACCCTATGCAATGTATTGCTTAAATAATGGTTACATGGATGATGTGTAATAATATTTTATAAAAACTGGTTATTATGAAATGATAAACATGGTACTGAACTCAAATTTTAAAGAAAATCTTGACCTAAAATAGGACCTTTTGTACCATTGACAAAGTTCACAAATGTTTTTAAGCATCTTCCCTACTGAAATATTCACTGGTTTTGCATATTACCAAATAAGTGTGGCCTGCAGTTCCAGGCTGCTGTTGTCTGCTATAAAAATGAATAAAATATTTTGTTGTTCAAGTTTTTCTGGTTATTTGCAACAACAACAGTTTCACACTGGCAGATATAAAAACGAACTTGCAGCAGCAGTGAAAAATACCAATCGAGTTAAGAGTGGATTAACAGATTTTTTCTAAATCGTCTGTTAGTCAACGTGTGCACAATCCTTCAAAAGCAGGAAATTAATATGAGGGTGAGACTCGCAAAACCCCTCGGCTTCCCCCGAGTAACTAAGAAATATGATGAGAAAGTGCAATATATTATGGTTACAGGGCCTGATGTAGACTTTTAGTTTGGGCACCTATAGATGGTGCAGAGTGTGATAAGTCATAATGAAATATGCCATGATGTGGGACTGTCGAAGCCTATGGAAGCTGTGGGAGTACTAAATGGTCTAAATACAGCCGGATATCTAATTCATATTTGGCAGAAGTACTTGCATTAGTATTGGTTTCAGCCTGTTCAGAGAGGGGATTTGTTTATTGTTTTATTTTGGGGGGTGGGGTTCATAATGAGCTCGAAAACAGCCTGGGTCAGGCCTGGGCTACATGTACTAATCATTCAGGATTGTATTTTTTACAGCATATCATTATTCTGCAGATTTAACAGCTACGGTAACATTCAAGCAAATATAGCAAAAGGGGCATAATTTTTCTGTAGGCTTCTACAGGTACAAGGAGATAAATAATTTGGTAGCTGTACCGAAGACAATTTAGTAGATGTACCGAACACGGGCCTGCAGATATGACTTGTACACTCAACTTATATATCACAAAATCAGAGATAATTAGATCCGAAATGAAACTCTTAACCCCTAATGTACAGCAAGTCAAGGGGCTGGCCCTGAAACATGCCCGGTAAATAATAAGCTACAAATAACTGGTTTGGCACCCCTTTCCCCACAACTGGTGGGACATCCCACCTCTTAGAAATGAACAGGATATCACAGTTTTTTCTCAGACATGCAGTGATTATAAGATTTCCTCACCTCCAGGTGTACTGGTATTCACATGAGGTCCACAAGCCAATCTAATCCATTATCCTGTATTCAATTCACACAATGGATGGGGTCCAGTATTTGCCTGTTCCTATAAATCATTGAAATACAAACCAAATTATTTATATTAGATAAAACTCAATCAGGGCAGTATACATTCTGTAGCAAATTATTGTTACCTGAAAAGAGAGGCAGAAATGCATTTTAGTATCAAACATAATACTGTTAAACGTGACAGTTTTATAGTCTAAAGTACCGATTACAGAACAGAATTTCATATTTTAAACTGTGCTCTCAGCCAATTTCACTTGTAAACAGAAAATTCATTCCGTTGCAAATAAAAATCAATCTTCCTTTCCATTGAGGGCAAACTAATGGAGGTAAATGTAGGTGAGGTGTTCAGACAACGACATACAAACTACCATACATGTATTTCTAATTTGATGATCATACTTCTAGCATGTCTAGTCAGTTATGCATTAAACAGAATAAAAAACAAACAAACAATTCATATTGCAATAATGAAGTGTATCAATGACTAGTAATTAATCAATCCAGATACAGTCATTGAAGGGATATTTCTACCTTGTCACTGTTCAAATCTTTGTACTCTTCTGATGGCCGAATGTCCATGACATGCTAGATGGTTCCATGACATCACCCTTGAAATTATCATTTCCGTCATATGCTTTCAACCTGATAAAAAAAAAAGGTGTATTCAATAGAAGTTTTGCACCTCCACCCTCCTCTCCCCCCCCTATTTTTTTTTTTTTTTTCAATAATAAAAACATTCCTGGCCTGGAATAATTTCATATACAGAACTTTTCCTCTGTTGTTTCTATATAAACATATATTCTGACTGGACAGATCACCATATCAAATCTAAAACTAGCGGTCAGTAAAATTAACTTAATACAGACGAGTCGCCAGTTTCGACCCACTAAAGTGAAATTTGCATCTGTTTCAGAAGGAAATGGCTTGATTGGCATATTCATTATCTTGATCGCCGTACAATTGTCCATCGCCTTTATTAACAAACTAACTTAGCTAGGGATAAACTGAACTGCCGGGAAAATAAAATTACATTTCTTAATGAGAGGTGTCAGTTCCGACCCACTGTCGCCAGTTCCGATCCAGCCTCATTTTGACATTGACCTTTGACCCAGATATAAACAAATGTAATCGTCAACGTGATAACTTTCCACCAAAATAGGGTCCTAGCTGGATATTTCATTTTGAATGTCCTCGTCTGATAAGTGAACATCTGACGTTAAAGAATGCGGGTTGGGGGTGATAGTGATGTGGTCGAGCTGATCATACTGGCAAGATATATTGGACAATGAAATAACTCCGATGGCTAATAAGCGTATCGAAAATGATGATAAATCAACCATTCTTTTACTTATTTTACCTCTGAATAGCAGAGTAAAGAGAAGAAATGCTAATCAGCACTCGAGTTACGATTTTACGTAATGAGCGCTGCATTCGCAAGACATTTCATCTGGACCCAGATTGGTCATCCATGGATGATGGTGGTTCAGGACTGGGTCCGTCAGTTGATTATGACAGATACATAGTACCATATGATAATTATATGTGAGAAACAAAACATCAAAACTTTGATCGGAAGCCCTGGCAGACCACACGGTTTTTGACCAACGGTGAGTCATGGTCTGATGGTGTTTGTATACTTAGACCGATGTAGTTGTGTGTATGGAGTAGTTCGGCAAAGCCGTCTCCTAACGAAACCAGTGAATGCATAATATAATTTATGATGATTGACAGGTTGATCAAATGTTTTATGATTTCGCGTGATCATGGTTATGACAAAAATCAATATTTTGGGAAGTTGGTCGGAACTGACACTGGATCGGAACTGGCGACGTCACTGTACTGATGTCGTGTTGGTTCAAAAACAGGTGATTTCACCCTGGGCCCAAGTAAACCTTGCCGCCCCAAAACAACCCATGATGCAATGCATAACATTGACACTGACGGCCCTTCTCAGATGTTTACATTAGAAAAGCAGTGACCAATGACTTGCATGGAAGTTTGTTTTGGGGCGGCAAGGTTGACTTGGGCCATAAATCGGAAATAAACATTCATTTTTTCAGGTCATAGCAGTAACACTGCGAAAAGTGTGTAGGCCACGAAAATGGGGTGCACGTCAATAGGTATACGATTTGACATGTAAATCAAAACACCTTACCGCTCGACTAATTCATGTGTTCTTCCCGATAGTTTAGCTTTCCGTTTCCTCAGTTCATCCTTTAGGTCTTTCAGCGTCCATTCTTCGTATTTATTAGCCATCTTAACGTTTTGGTGAAGGAAACTCAACCAAGTTCAACTTGCCAATGTTTACAATCGGGCCCCACTTCCGGTGTTGCGCGCGCAAACTTGCTTGTAGAAAGTCTTGATATGAAGGGAGACAACTCGATTAACATGCAAATTAATAGGCAATGGCCTAAGACGGCTCACATTTATAGTCGTGATTTAGCGTTATATATCGGAGGAAATTTATGGATGCGATACATTAGACACAAAACTTATATTCATGCATTGCATTAAAAAATATTCTTATGACATATGATCAGTGAATTGATATTCTAGCAATCTTTAAACCTAGTCCTATAGGGCAATGGGCACGGCCTATATTCCGCGAAAATATGAGGGGGATACGCCGGAGATGGTAACCAACACTTGATAACTCTGCCTGTATCTCTTCGATATTTGATTCTGTTTAGTTATTTTTAAACCTGTACAGATACCCGTTTCAAAAATATATCTTTTGCTACACATTTCTTTCACCTCACGACGAGAGGTTTACCGTAAATGATGCATGGTGTCGATTCGACGGGAATTTTTCGCGATACACCGGCACAAAACGTTTTAATAACTTTGATTGAAAATGCATCAAAAACATACAAATCTAAATAAATAGTTTTCATTTCGAGTATTATAGAATCATGAAAAAAATATAAATGTTTTTGTATATTCTTTTAAGAAAAACAGAGTTCACAGTCTGCCTGCATGATCCCCACATTTATCTCACACTATATGTGCAAATAAAATATCGCCCCACTTCAACCCCACTATCGTCTTAGGCTATGCATGAAAGAATGCTTGCCCAACAAAATCCCCACGTTTATCTTAAGCTATGAAAACGGCGAGCATTTTGCCCTACATCATCCCCACGCCGGACTTAAACTTTCAGCACAGCCCGACACATTCCCTACATTGGACTTTGTCTACGTAACGAGCGCTGGAAAAAGTCCACCCCACCTAATCCCTACAAACAACTCAGTCGATTAAATCCGAAGTTCATTTTCCCTACACCAACCCCACGTTAGACTTTGAATATATAGCAGATAAAGGTATGCCCTACATCATCCCCACGTGAACTTTGAATTCTCGCCCATTCACCCATCATAATCCCCACATCAGCCCTACATAATCCCCATATTTATGCTAAATTTGCATAACCGTCGGCAGCTGCCCCACACAAACCCTACGTTATCCCCACGAGGAAAGTTCCAAACCACGCTTCGCCCCACACGAACCCCACGCGCCCACCAAAACCCCACACTTTCCCTACGCAATCCCCACGTTTATGTTTGTAAGGGGTATAGATACCGAAGGAATACGATTGGGAAATTTGTTGTGCTAGTGACGATGATCTTTATCTGAAAATGTGTAACAGTGAAAATATGATGACTTTTAACTGGCCAAATTTAGTAACAAATTGATTTCTTTGAATGGTTCGTTACTGAAATCAATAACAACGCTCTACAGGTGTTGATGTTTGTTAATTTTCAATCTTTCCCTGGTTATCCATTTCCACATTTTTTATTATATAATTTTCTCAATTAGTTGAATATGCGTCATGTACGTTTTTGGCGATTACCTACCCATCGAATAGTGTTTACACACCCAGACGATAAATGTATACAATTTTCCGGTTTTCCAACTTCTCACGGAATGTGGCTCACTTTTTCATTGCACGGTCTTCTCGCGGAATGTGGATAATTAACCCAATTTAAAAAAATCAGCATTGTTTAATAAGCTTTTACGTCAGGTTCAATATGTCTAATGTTTTACTTTCTCAATGGTAACTCTTAAAATCAATTTCAATTTTTTTTAATATTTAAGGATCATATTTTCATGTTATTGAAAACTGTCCCGTTATCCACAATTATGTTTTGTTATTGTTTTGTATCGACCTGATGATTGGAGATCAACAATTGTGATTGAGGTTGATAGAAACAACAGTTCGTCACGGGATATCGTCCAGTTTTAATGCACTTTATGGTCAATTCAAATTTTAGTTGTCTTGTGGAGAAAATTGGAAGAACGTTCATGTAAACGTTAATTATCCGTCCCATCTCTACGAGAATCTACCGAGCTGTTTTCATCTTTGTACTTCCCGAAGATCAGGTCGGACCTCGATCAGCCAGCCGGGATTCATTGCAACGCCCCTTCTCTCAGTACCTTTTCTTTCAAAACCATCAACACAAAAATCTCTGTATGAATAGAGTTAAACATATCCATAATGGAAAGTCGACTGTTTGTGCCAATGTCTAGAATTAAGCAAAAGCTATATTGTCGGCTTTGGAAGGTATTGTGTCCACTAAAAGGAAAACATATGTCATATTCTCAGATTCACTGTCATGCCTTCAAGCGATTAAAAATTGAACTTCAACTCCTCCCACCAACTTGAATATTCTACAGTTATATGACGTTCTATTTGATCAACAGATTGATATTGTGTTTCTTTGGCTGCCTATAGTCCCGTTAGCATCAAAGGTAATACTGAGGCTGATAAAATGACTAAGGCAGCCTTAGATAATGAGGTTGATCCTGTTGGAATCCCAGACCCGCTATCTGTACTTATGTGAGAAAGCCCTTTCAATCATTATGGGATGCTGTGAATAATAACAAACTTCATGAGTTAAAAAAACTGTAGGCTATACTCATCTGAACAGCCAGAAACGTTTCGATCAAGCCATGATCAGGCGATGTAGAATCGGCCATACATGATAAACTCACGAACATTTACTAAAAAAGAGCCAGTTCCAAGGTGTATTCCGTGCTATGAAGATCTCACAGTGAAATATATTCTTATCGACTGAAAAGATTTTAAGATTGCAAGAGATTCTTTTTATCGAGCAGCTACTTTAGCAGATATTTTAAGTCGGGCGAAAGAAGACTGTATCTTAGGTTATTGAGAGAAATCTATTTGTTGCATAAGTTTTAATGTGTGTATGTTTTAATGTGATGGATTACTATGTTATAACTTGAATTTTGTTTGATCCTCGCTATATAGCTGATATATTGCTGAATGTGGCGTTAAACCTTAATTTTCTCTCTCCCTCTCTCTCTTGTAGCATTTCTGTTAGATGAAATAGAACCAATAGCATATGTGTTTAGGTATTCACGCACCAAAACAGACCTGGACAGAACTGATTGATTTCTTCTTGTGTTCTTCTTCCATATACATTCATTGGTTGAGTATCGTATAAATAGCTGGGATTCAATCACATGCAACAGAACTTACCTGAGATTTTATTTTTCTAGCAATCAAAAGTCCTGTGCCTTAAGATCTTCGTTTTCGCCCAGTCGACAGCTTAAGGCATACACGACTACATTTGAGGAAAACTACTCAATAACCAAGAAATCGACAATGGGTCCAACCTCACAAGAGAAGACGATAGCAATCAGAAAACCAGACTTAAGGAGGAACACGACCAAATTTTCATGATCACATTACTCTTGAGACATGCTAATAAGAAATACTTGGGTTCCTACTTGGCAAAAAGACGATATAATTACCATTGTGCTGAAGGGATTAAGACAGTGACATTTTGCAGAAATCTCTGGAACTCTTTAACAAATAAATAAATAAATACTTCTCACGAGGTACAGTTAAACCGCCTGCGTTATTTTCTATTCGTTAATTATTGGATTCAACATTGCCTTTATAAATATACTTGACGTAAATTCAGTATCGACTGGTTAATGTCATGCTGCCAAATATTTAAAAAATAAAATGTACTTAAGGGAATTTTGAAGCCGTTATGCCTTTTCCAGTGTGGATGATGATAACGCTGTTAATATAGAACTTAGTCATATTTTACGCGAAAGGCAATAGCATTAAACGGTGTGGATTGAGGAATATGGTACGTTTGCTCTGGTTAATGATCACATGGGAGAAAGCAAAAGAGAGCTTATAATTATGACATATGTTCATATCAGCTTATAGCGAAATCCCGATAAGGGGCCGAAATTCCGATCTTACAATCATCCAGGGACAACGATGCCGTAGTATAATTTACAGCTTAGACCCTGATGAACCAGTACGTGCTAGGACAGAAAGCAAGAATAACAAGGCATGGAATCTTGGTTAGTACGCCAGTACCGTAACTACTCGTTCATGAGTTATTCCACAAATGACTGGCGATCAAGGGCCAATTTTGTCATCTGTTGATTCGATCCCTCTTGAACACAAGACAGTATGTTAATCAAATGTGTAGCTGTGGCCCAACACTCATGTCGAGATAACAAGACCAATCCAGGCACAGAGGGGATAAAATAACGTCATCAAAAAGTTCCGCTTCAACAACAAATTCCTCTTCAGTTAGTTTGATATGGATATGCGAGTGAATACTGATGTGTAGAAGAAAGTCAAGTGAAAATTCATTCTTCACAAAAGGGGAAATTAGCGAATTACTGAAATGAAAATTGCTCAAACCTGAAGAGACCTAGGAAAATAGATTAGAAGAGATGATCAAGGCAGTAAAATCCATAAGTGTGAGCGGTTAAGGTGACATCGACATTTTTTGCTCAACCGTTTATCGCTGAAATCCACAAAGTTATAATCTAAATATTAGACTGAACATATGCTGCTACCTGTTTTCAATACATTTCTATTAACCATAAAAATCCATAAGTGTGAGTGGTTAAGGCGATATCGACATTTTTTACTCGACCGTTTATCGCTGAAATCCACAAAGTTATAATCTAAATATTAGACTGAACATATGCTGCTACCTGTTTTCAATACATTTCTATTAACCATTGGCGAAATTCCCTAAATAGACAAGCAAATCATCTGGTGAGGGGTTTGGATTCCTCCTGAAGACGAGACAACCGTGTAACTGTGATACAACGATCACGTTCAAATGACAAGAACAATCCAGTCACCGGTAGGAAAAAGAAAGTTATTAAGCAGTTCCGCTTAAGCAACAAAATCTCCAAGTTAGTCAAAATGGAAATGTGCTGATGCTTCGCAGAAATGATCAGATTGCTGATATGCAAACCCGTCAAACATTCAGGGACCTGCAAAGGCAGAAACAAAACAAAACATGACCAGTGGAAGCTATAGATATTGCCGGTTATGGTGATACCGACAGTTTTGCTCGACATTATCCAAGATGTTATATAGGGGATATGAACTGCTTCTTAACGAAATATCGAGTGGGTTGAGAAAATTGGTATTCTTACGAGTGACGAAGTCTCCCAAATAACCGATTTTCATGCCGACCGGATATACGATTCGACAGAAAAGCACGGTCGAACGTTGTCGAGCCTACAGGCAGGACTGATGAGTTGGTTCTCGTTCGCTTCCCTGGTTGTGATACGGTCGTGGTTGTTGTTGTTGTGGTCGAACTGGAAGTTCGATTGTACAGAGTTATCCTTGCGATTTTGGCCGATTCTGAATCAATACTCACTAACAACAGTCACTGTCATTGAATTATATTTGTGATATGGCCCCAAATTTGAGCCTTCGACTGATGAAGGTGTTTGCTTTATTTGCCGCGCAACTCTGCCCTAGCCACAATGCACTGTTGCCCGAGTAGGCGTCACTGTACGCGTACAGCGTACATGACAAGCGGCCCCGTTGTCGCCAATCCTAGTATTTTGTAATTTATGCTTATTTGTGTTTATTTCCTACCATAATTTGGTCATCGCAAGGCATAATAATATGCAAACCCTTTAAAATATGTAGCTTGTTTTTCTGTTGCGCACAAGCCTAGTGGTTTGGGGCAATTGCTCCCTCACTGTGACCCTGATGAAATGTATTTGTGCGCCCATATCGGCATCTTCACTGCTTTTGACGTCATTTGTCATATCATCACAGTGATGATATATTTGATTACATCACTGCATCATTCAACTTGTACTATTCACTATCCGGAAAGGTCGTATTGTCGCTATTCTGGATATTTCTTATTCATTTTATGCCGATTTATATTTTATTTCCTGTTGTGATCTGGCCATCATTAGGAGTAATATTATACAAATCCCAGCCTAATCCCAATCGGCGGGTTTTTTGTGGACACACGGAGAACTGTACAATTTGACAAATGTGGCCACATTTCTTTATAGAGAATGTGGCCACATGTCTGAAGAATCAATTTCCATTCATAAAGAACAGAATAATATAACCAGTTGCACAAGGACGCCAAAAGGAACTCCAGACATTAGAAAATCAGAAACATAGCAATTTCTTACCGTAGGCCTACCGCAAAAAAATCTTGCTAGTATTATCTTGAACGAATCCGTTCCCGATGTTTTTTTTACACTTATTGGGAACAGATGCATTCTCGTCCAATTGTTATATTGTTGACTATCGTGGATGGGAACTATTTACTATTAAACAGTATCATAAATTAATGAAAAGTCGGGGAAAAGTTATGAAAATTCAACAATAACGACGAGTGTTTTGCAGCGGGCATACTATGTTTACAGTACGGGCAGATATCAACTGTGCTCTGATTGACGAGAAGCTAGAAACCACGCCTATATTTTCGTTATTTCAGCCAATCAAAGCGTCTGTAACATTTTTGATAGGCATTAGATTTATACTCGAGAATTTTTATGTCTTGGTCAACAACAACGCTTGGAGAAAACAGAACGGTAAATGCATTTTTCTTTATGAAATATAGTTTCTTTTTACTTATTCGTGAATCGTTTCCATCCATCAGATACCGTAGATTATATTCAGCAACATGTAGAAAGTTCATGGACCATAGCTGATTTCAGATATTCAATGCACACGTCTTTTTTCATTTTGTAAGGCATCGTAAAATGTGTCACATTTTGTGGTCTCTTTCTCTTATGTTTTACTCGATATTGGTAGATCTTTTATCATGAAAAATGGTTCAAATAAAATGTGGCCACATTTTCTATAGGGAAATGTGGCCACATTTATCAAATTTGGCCACATTTTATTATAGAGAGCGTGTTCACAAAAACCCAGCCGATTGGGATTAGGGCCAAATCCTTCTCAAATAATCAGATATGTTCTTTCTTTGGCGAATAAACCTAGTTGCAGGTCGATCAGTTGCTCTATCACTGTGACCATGGTGACATGTATGTGTGAGCTAATATCGATATTTTTCCTGCTTGTGACGTCACTTGGCATATCATCACAGTGATGATATTTTCTGCAGTGAAAATATCGCTTTTACTCAATTGATGATTCTGACAATCTCATCACCAAGTATATAATAAAATCTGAATATTTGACTGCACATGCATTATTCTGTTTGATATCAACAGTCACCTGCTTTCAATACCTTTTAAACAACCATTGGCGAAATCCACTAATAACATCAGATAGAGAAAAGAGAAAATAACCGAATGGACCCAAAACACCTCGGATTTATATCAAGCGTCAGATACGACATTCCATAAACGAATTTTCTCGTCAAGTATCGAAATACCTGTTTTTGTATGATAGCTCCAATTACATATGTGTGTGAAAAAAAATAATAGAAACACAAGATGGTTCCCTACAAGAGAGATGCGGTCAACAGTTTTCAATGATGCCAGCAAGATATGATGATGTTCTAGAGGTAATGACCTAATCAGTGTCCATTATTCTTTATTCAAATGAATGCCAAGTCGTTTCCAGGGTATGTATCTCAATCACGCTTTGATTGTGCCTGTTCATCTGAACACCATAGATATGTAAAACGTGTGATATTCAAACGGCTCTTATCCAGGGTTTAAGCGAAATTGCACACAGATCACGAAACGTAGGTCTGACGTAGCGCTACGATCGTATTTGCCGTAAGTGTACGATATTTATCACAGAATTTGAGAAACTTTGAATGGTGACGTTTGGTGGTATAACAACTCATCTTCAGTCTCCAGTAAAATTTATCATCTTCTTTACGCTATACTGGTTCAAGATATATTTTGATAAGGTCAATGGTGGACAGACAATCTTACTTTTACCTTACACTTTCATATTAGAAAATATCAGTCAACTTCAACAAGGTTCGAACCAATAAGCAGATTTGTAAATAGAGTGTAAATAGAGAACAGCTGGCTAAAAAGCTTGGCGAGGCATTGTGTTAACAGCATCCCCACATATTTTGACACTGCAAATTGAGACACGGTCAACCATGTTTAACAAGATTTTGGTCATCAAACATATGCACCTGCAATAAGATTTGTGAAGTATAGAACCAATCTTGACGAAAACAGCTAATAGCAATGGATATACTTTTGACATATTAGTTGACATTGAGAAAGACGTATTTGATCGATCACTAGCTGCATATGTGTTATGAATTTGGAAAGCTTGCATATAAACCTCCATGGGGTATTGTGCTAACAATGTTAAATTTAATTTATCATAAACTTTGACCTCGAAAAACAGAGGCCAATGTCAACCATCTTAGATGAACCTCTAGTTAACAAGCGGATGCTTCTGTGATATGAATATAGAAAGGCTATCCATAATCCGTAAAGAAATATCATGCTACTAGAATCAAGATTACTTTTAATCTGTAATTTAATATAAAAAATATAGTATTACGGTAGGTCGTCTTCAGTAGGCTTACAACCCACAGCCAGGTGTAATTTAGGAAGCCTGGAAATCGGCCATACGAGATATCGTGCTAACACCGAATATGGACAGGCAGACGAACAGACAGACGATGCTGATGACACTACCCTTCGAACAAAATTGACCGGGGATATAAAACCATATTCGAGCTTCAAAAGCGGTCAATATAGTGTCATTCTAGTGCACCTCAAGGTGTTTAGTTCTAAATCAATAAATACATAATGACAAATATTTGTTTGGCTTATTTTGTTGTTGGGCGATCGAGGTGTTCGGTACTACCATCCACGGTATTCACGATGGTCTAACACATGAACTAAAGTGGTATGATTTCCATGTTTTACGGAATGGAATATAAAAGGTTCCATAGAACGCCATAGAACACGGATAATTCCCCAGGACCGTCTGTTCATTTAGGATGCTATATGCTAAGAGGCTCAGCATATTCAGCTGCTTGCTTCTCACATAGCTGGGAAAGAAAGCAAGAATGAAAAGGCATAGATTCTTGCTTAGTACGGCAGTACTGGCATCAGTTGATGAGTTTTCTTGAGGTTTTATTATTGCGGTCACTTCTCCATTCTCTCACGAACGACTGGCGATGGTCAAGGGTGACTCTTGTATCTGTTGAGTGGTTTCGATCCACTTGAAGACGAGACAGTATGTTAATCAACCGAGTAACTGACTCAACGCCCACGTCCAGGCGACAGGAACAATCCCGGCATCGAAGGGAAACAGAACGCCCTCATACAGTTTCGTTTCAGCAACAAAATTTGGTCGAACCGGAAATATGCTGATGAATACGGATGTGTATAAGACAGTTAAGTGAAAATCCTTTCTCCAAGAAAGGAGGAATTATCTTACCTACTGAAACGAAAACTCTTCAAAATCAAGACGAACCAACAAAACCATAACTGAAAGATTAAAGTAATACCAGCAATTTTGCCATACATTTTCATCGTCGGAATTCACACAGTTATGATCTAAATATTGGACTGTACCTTTCCTACTTGTGTGCAACTGAGGGTTGTCATCTGTTTTCAATACCTTTCAATAGTCTAATAAAATGAACCCGAAACACAAGATAGTACTCGTAACAAACTGCTCGTTATAAATGTTCACGTTGTTACGAAAGAAACATTCCCTCAGCAGCTATACGGTACGTGTGCGGTTTTTCGTATCATGGTAAGCGTATACGGGTATCTGGTTATAATGCTGCTATCCGTCACTGTTTGTCCTGTCCATACAGTCACAATTTTGCTACAAAAGGGCATGAATAAATGCGTCGGATCCGTCATTCATTGGGTAGTCGTCATCTATTAAGAGTTTCCAAAAGTCCATAATCCAAAGGCTTGTTTTATTCAGCACCTAAATCAACATAACCGAAAGATCAAAAGTAAATTGGAGTTACTTGAAAGATATCAGCGGTCAACAGTTTTCATTGATGCCGAAAAGATCAATTGATATTCTGTTCAGTACAAAAGAATGCTAAAAAAATCATTACAAGCGGGAAAACTTATTCGGTATATATTCGGATCCCTTAAGATTTGCGAGTTTGGGGGATGCGTTACATAAGGATATGGAAAATACAAGAAACCGTAGTGGAAAGGACATAAATGTAGCGTGGATCCAGTAATGTAAAAGAATAAACATTAGGAATAATCATCGTGGTATTTCACATGAGCCGCTATGAAATAATACTCAGATTAAAGACCAAAAGCTGTGTATCCAACAATTGTACGACAGAAAAAACTTGTCAAAATGAAAGATCTTCTGGATGAAGATGGCATATTCTACAGCTTCAAACAGCTAAAACTAAAATATAGCCTGAAAGAGACGTTTCTTGACTATGTCAGACCACAGCGAAACATTCGCATACCTTGCTAATAATCGATCAAATCAGAACGACTTGTTCTCTCCGCCCCACACAAAAAGTATTCAATTATTGAAAGCGGGGCGAGGCTGTCGTGAGATGTGCAACGTTATTACTCCAGACAGCCTGGTCCCTAAAGTACATGAGAAATGGGATCGAAATCTCGAAGTACATACATATGATAATAACAATGAAAACAAAGAAACGAACAATACTTAATGGCAAAATGATGTACAGTAGTGACAAAAATGTGGAACTTTCAATATAATATTATACACAGAATTCTGGTAACAAATCGATTATTAGTACAAATGAACATTTCTCAAGATTCAAAGATACCAGTCCGATTTTCCATCAACTAAGAAATATAATTAAGAACACTTTAGATATAGAACAAATGATATATAAATGTTATATGGATGACAAAACATTTAGTCAGAAATGTTGTGTACTGAAAGAAGTTATGGAGAACGATGTTGATCGTAATTGGCTTCAGAAATATGAATTTTATGACTCCACCAATTGTAGCTGTAGATGAACTCGCCCATGGAAGCATACTTGTCGAGTACCACCGATATTTCTTGATTGTATGTCTTATTTTGCATTCTTGGTGTGTTCTGAGGTTTTGTAATATTTTCTTTTTATTATAGGTCTTTCAATTTCGAATGGAAATACCTATTGTTATTCTACGGATTATTAGATCTTTCCATTTCGAATGGAATGATCTATTGTTATTCTACGGATTCTTATTATTATTATTCTATCCAATTTTGTCTACGCCCTACAGCCGAAATAGTTGGCACTACAGTTACAATAATTGTCACACACATAGGTATGGGTCTGAAGTTTGGCGGGTGGGCTACACGTTTGACCTAGACCTTCACCACTTTGAAGTGGTAAGCATACAAATATCGAAAATACGGCTTCCATTTTCTAAAAAACTAACGCAGTGACAGTGAAGAAACATTGACACAATAGTGAACACAATATTAACTTATTTTGGCGCTAATTATAAAACGATCTGACATAACCTTGACCTTGAATATAACACAATATAGAAAGCGTTGTATGTACTTTTCTCAAAAACTACAACTTTCAGGAACCTGTAATTTGGTACATTTGCACCCCATCATACAGGTATGCCGTCACTGAATTTTCAAGCTGGCCTTGACCTTAGTTTGTGAGAAATGGCCATGGACAATTTTGCGGCTACAGTGCCATAACTCAAAAAACGTTAGGAATTCTAAGTTGAAATTTGTACATGAATGTAGGTCATTACATGACGTAACAGAAAAGCACTAGAACTCATGAAAAGATATCCGAAAGATTAAAAGATAATTAGTAAATTTTGAAATTTACGCTTTATTCAAATTTTGTAAAAACTATTCAACCAATCATCACTAGTGTTCGGTACGATTGAGTGAATATATATATGTGTTTACTTGTGAAATTTCAGTATTGTAAGTATAATAGGTTTGTAGTTATAACAAAAAACATTCCCCCTATTTCATTCCCCTATATACTACATGTATTTGCCAATTATCCGTCGGCTTAAACGCTTTCGGTATCAGTGGAATGAATAGGGTGGTTGATTTCTATCATCCAATTATATAACACACGATCAGTTCGAAGAGTTATTAAGCGGTTCGCCGTTGACGAGGCGTGAAGTCCTGTAAGTAACCTGACGCCACACCAAATTAAAGCTTCCAGGAGTCCCTTTTCCGACTGCACCAACCGAGTCTCCGCGCGATCGCATTTGAATGAACGTCGTGTTACATGATGAAAGAGGCTGCGAACCTTGATGATGCCTCTGTAAGCCCATGATGTATCATGCGTCTTTGTCAATTAAATGGAGGGTGTTCAATTATCATCATATCGGCATCTCATATGTAAGACTACATGAATTTAATTTTCAACGCGGGAATACTTACATTTATGTCGTGGTACAAAAGCGATGTCAGATTGGAGTTAAAATGCACGACTGAGCTCTCCTCAGTCCTATACCTATAACATAATGTCCCCTACCTAGATGACGGTACCGAGAACTTGATATGATCCACCCGTATCATACATTAAGGCCACTCAGAATTGTTAATAGTACTCAGTGGCGTCTGCAACACATACAGGTATGCAAAAATATCTATCAATCCATTTAGAAACAAAGTAAACCGCCTGTATTGACGTAATTGGAACGAATAACCAAGGTTCTGTCCCTTAAGTGTAAATGAAAGGATATATGGCATTTTATTACTTTACGTTTTCTGGTTCTTACCTTTTTCTCCCACTACAGCGAAAGAATACATTTCTTGAAACTATGGAAATACCGTGTTATTGTACCTAGTTTCTTCTTTGTTTTTGTTTTATTGTTTTTTTCCTGTGTGTGTGTGTGTGTGTGTGTGTGTATTGGTTTTGCTTTTCGACCATTCATCATGTTTCATCTGTATATTGTTCATAGTAATTCGATAAGAGTTGCCTCTGTTATGATTATACTTTGTAAAACTTGAAAATCTATATAGATGTAACCATAAAATTGCTTTGTTTTGCAAAAAAAATGACATTCTGTTCATTCAATTCTTATCACACTTCGTAGAGTGTAGTACATTACCGCGCGTCGTATTCAAAAAGTGATGTCACGATATTGGTGTGACTAAAAAGAAATGAAAAAGTTCTATTAATCTTCTAGATGAGTATCTCATTCACGCTTTGATTGCGCCTGTTCATATAAACACTACGGAGATGTATTTCTCATAGTGTTTTTACGGCCGCTAGTCCCGGATTAAGCGGAATCAGGTACAATTACATTACATAGCGCCAACACTATAGTTTGCAATCTACAGATGATATATATCATCGAATTTAATGAACTTGGAATGCAGGCGTTTGATTTGATAGCCTTGCTTTACAAGTTTTTGCAGCATTGTCGTGTGACGTTGATTGAAATCATCAAGGTTTTGACAAGATCCAGCATATGTATACGCCATATGCTGGTCCTTCAGAAATATTAGTATCAAAAATGGGTAATTTACAATGTCAAAATTTTAATCGTCTCTCTGGTCGTATAACAGACGTGAGAGAAAGCTGTTGATGTTTATGTGCAGATATTAGTCCAAATAAGATTTCCATTTGGCTAATCTGTAGTCTCCTTCAAATCCAGTGAAGGAGGGAAAATCTCCTTCACTGCATCGGTTATATAAGCGTTCTTCACTGCAAGAAGATCGTCTACGAAACTTAGTTTGGGCAGTTTTGGAGTCACCGTTGGTAAAAAGGAACTAATTCACCGATTCAGCCTGTCGGGCAAAGTTCGTCCTACGAATGTATCTGACTATAGGACAGGCTAGCCCTACGATTGGTTGATATTCAGATAAAGTGCTGGTGGTTGGATATCGGTGAGTGAGTCTCAAATATTGTCTGTAAATTTCACGCAAATCCTTCTCGTAATAAAGGCGCGATGGCAATATTTACGGCCAGTTAAAGGCATCAGACCACTAAAAAAAATAGATTCGTTAACCCCCTTTAGGCAACCTCTTCCAGAGAAGTGAATTGATTTAAATCTTTTTTTCTTGTTTCATTTGCGATGAATAATTGAAGGCTAGCCGTAGTTGTTTGGAGTTTGGTATGTGTTCGGTTTAGCTACGAGTTTGATTTTAACTCAGAATCTAATAAGGTGTTGCTCAGAGGGACTATTTTGGTGCCTATGCACCGCTTTCTCAAAGCAGAGAAAAAGGCCAAATTATGACGTCATTTGTAGGAGCGCGTATAACTCAAAATCTACATGGGCAACCCCCGCCAAGAAGTTTGTAGCACATCAATTAAAGTACTTAATTAGGATGCGACTTAATTAGGGAATCGACGAGATGCAACTACGTTAACATTGCCACCAATGTAAATCTTTTAGCGGTCAACCCTAGAGTTCAGCGCGGAACTAGTAAAATCGGACACCCCCGGTCAGCCTTGTTTCATTGAAATTGATACTGGATAACACCATGTTTTCATACCGTCTAAGTGATGACTGACATATTGTGATGAAACATAATGTCTGGGAATTATTCGTCTGATGTCATTAAAGTAGGGATGTTTTAATGAGATCAGGTCATTTAACATTGCGTGGGATTGGACAAATAATTACTTCCTTCTATATCCATTATTTCCCGATGATACATGTTCAACTGCACGTTTAATGCGGAGCATTCAACGTAGACGCAAGATGTGTGGTTTACAAACATTTTCTGATAACCTGAGGCTCTTTTGGTGGGATTCCGGCTGTCGAGTTGGAAACGTACGTTATAAAATACGCCTTTTATACATCTGCCCAAGCTCTCTGAACTCCAAGAGATGATGCTTTATGCAGCTAAATATGAATTCTCTATGTATAGGGGGCTCCTGATGAGAGATAGCGCTAAATAATTCGGTCATACAATATCTTAAATATCCCGAAACATTTTCTTATCTATCTGATCTTCATGAATACGGAATTATTAAAGGCGGAGAATTTTGGATTTTACAGTCCGGTTCCGATTTGGCGGTGGAGCTACAACCAGTTAAACGATCACTGAGCAATTTCCCATGAATTCCACCATAAAATTTAACAACTCTTATCCTTCTTGCTCTCTCAGCACGGTATAATACCACCAGGTGCTTGAATTATCTCCCTTTATGTCACAGCATTCAGCATGTCACGCTGTTCCAAATTGTCATCTATTACTGTGACCGAATGCGACGGTTTTAGGTAAAAACCACAAAGTTGAGTTATTTATATAGGCCCGGGCTTATGCTCAATTGGATTCAGTTTGCCGATGGGATTGGGGGGGCATACCAGGTTTCCGGTGCTATCTTTATCTCTCGGAGATGGACTGTAATATTGTTACCAGCACTGAATCACATGATAAGGTTTTATTGAACTGGCGAATATATCTAAATGCCCCTTTCTTCCCCTTTCCTGAAGGTAAAAAGGAACTACTAATTCACCGATTCAGCCTGTTGGGCCATGTTCGTACCCCGAATGTATCCGAATATGGGACAGGCTAACCCTATGATTGGTTGATATTCAGATAAAGTGCTGGTAGTAGAATATCGGTGGGCGAGTCTCAAATATTGTCTGTAAATTCCACGCAAATCCTCCACGTAATTAACGCGCGCTGGCCTGTAGGTAAATCCTATTGAAAAAAACAGCACCGAGTGCCCTTTGAATGGGTAATGGGCATAAAACCTCTTCAGAATAGCAATGGTGCAGAAGAGGGTGAGTTAAAAGCGAAAGCTAGAAATGGACTAGAGGCCGGCAGAGTGAAACGTACATTCACAGGTGGGATACCTCGGTCTATCCTTCGTCACTGAACGGCAACATATCTGGTTGAAATGTCATGAACTTGGACATGATCAGTTCAGGGTCACTGAGGGCGACCTAGATAATAAAACAGGCATCTGATGCCGACAAAGAGCGGAAACGTCGTCACAATAACTATGGAAACGGGGAGAATTATGTCGAGGCAAAATCTGGCACGTGGAACTGCTATACTATAAAATATGTAAATATCTGCCGTTCTTGCCATCGCTTCGTTGTAAGTCAAGTCATTCTGACCATTGGGTATACCCGATCTGTCTGATTATTAATTTGCACTCTTTTGTCATGCAAACTAGATGCAAGGACAACTGTCACAGAATCAACGGAAGACTGCATATATATATGAATAGTAAAACGTCATGAAGAATTATATAGGCCTGCATGTGCACGTCTGATATGCATAACCCCTCGGGCAGATCATGGGTAAATTCAAGATGGCGGTCGTGTGGGGCACCAGATGTTTTGTGATCTTCCTTCAAACTTCCTGCTTTTCCGAAATCATAAGTGAGCCAAACTATCTTAAGTCACATCAGGTTGTTATTTACAAGTTCAGCATGCCCCCGAAAATGCATAAATACAAAATTCGAAAAATCAGACCGAAAAGTCGACCAAAAAATTGCTTTGAAAACGACGTAGCTGTGACATCATCAAAGTGACCATCTTAGATTAGTTTGTAGTAGAAATTTACCCAATGCAATAGTTAGGTAAGTGTCAGCGTCCTAGGTCAAGGGGTAAAAAAAAATAATTAGGGGTGGGGAGAAATATCCACCTTCTATCTAAGGCCTGGGCAGGTCCTGAAAAGCCAGGCCAGATAGGATTGAGGACCTGGCGAGAATATGACTCAATTTACCAACATTTAGCAACGAAAATAACGAAAATTTCGTTAAACGCGATTATCTGTTATAGACAGTTGGGCGGCGTGTTTTGCTCATGAACGATTGTATACACTGTTGAAAAGCTAGCTTTGACGAGTAATTTTGTGCACATTATTATGGATGTCAAATCCAATATAAAAATTCCTGTAACTTCTGAAAGGCTATCCACCTACAATTTATTAATATATGTAGGATAACCTTATTACTAGGAAGCAGCTTTATACCAGCCCGACCCCATGGGGCAGTGAGATTGCTCCCATCAGGATTTAACTTTGAATCTCATCTAAATTTAATGCTCATCTACTCAAAATCGTTTTACATCCAAGTACATGTACACACATCATCAATATCAACCTAGGCCTAAATCCAAATTACCACGCTATATGTTGCGCAACATTCAATGGGAGTTTGCCCATGTGGAGTAACAGAAAACGATCAGAAACCTTTTTATGAGAAGCGAAGATCTGAGAAATATTTCACTGCAACTTGTATTCATTGTATGCATATTCGTACATGATATCCCTGTCTCGGATGAAATCAGTTGTATGTATAATTTGTCACGCAATGTTATGCAGTTCCTCTTTCATATTCACAAACAAGTCCCTCGCAATCAAGAGTAACTCTTGCCGGCAGCTGATCATGAGTGGCTTCTTTCTCTCTTGAAGGCGAGCCCGCTTGGTAATCAAGCAAAGAACTGTCGCTCATCTCTCGCGACAACATAAGAGCAGCCAAGGCACCAATATGAAAAGAACGTTGGGAAATTGTTCCGCTTCAGCAGTAAAATCCCCTCCAAGTCGCTCAACCATTAAGTGTACTGATGAACACGGTGGCGGAAAGGATGACCAAGTAGAAATACATTTTACGAGAAAGGTACACACTGTGGAAATTATTAGATAATATTCGCCAGAATTGAAACAGCCGTCGAACAAGTCTATTGAAAACCTAAAAATTCAATCATAACCGAGACATTATACCCAATAAACATGGGCATTTGTTATAGCTTCGATAACTGGATATATAATAGTTAAATGAAATGGAAAATATGTTATAAACATAAATTAGATGAGATCACATCCCACTATTTTTATTTTCTACTCATTCAGGCATGAAGGTGTTTTCATCGATTTTCACGAGAACACGCCTAGGCAATAAATCTACGTTGTCGCACATAATCGCACGCGAGGAACTCTGATAATGATTTGGATGATTTAACCTTGGCTAATGGTTGTTATAATTGTCTTTTGAATTTGGTGATAATGCTGTTATATGGAATATGGAATAGGTCTTTGGATTATGGACGCGGATATTCTTTAATGGACGACGGCTGATTTATGAATGACGGACCAGACGCTTACTGGGCCAATTCAGAAATGTTCTGATCTATTCTTCCCGATAACGACGGATGCGAGTTTAAATGTAATAATGGATGCGTTTGCATGCATGAGAACGTAAATATTCTCATTCTCGAGTTTGGTGATAAATGTCACACGCTGATGGAAAATCGTAGCGTGAAGCATTTCTAGCGTTGTTGCACTGTGTCCGTTTCCGCTCAACCCTGAGCTATGGGACATATTAGAATCAAGAAAGAGGCGTAGAGGGACTAGTATACATTTTGGAAGAGGAAAGAAGTTTGGGAACTGATAATATTTAATCGAAGGCGATGGAACGCATCAACAGTTCGTTTATTCACGCATCAATAACTTCAAACGAAACCGAAAGTATGGAAACAAGACATTTTAAGGATTCGAAAACTATAAAATGTTATCCTCAAAATTCAAAACAATCGGATGGAAAAGGTTAAGGTCTGATGCATCCAGTGCCCCACTCAGAGTCCGGAGAACACTCGCATCTAGACATCTGGAATTGGATTTAAACATCTGGATCTGGATTTTTGAAGTGTTCATTTTACTACGTGTGCACTTGTTCACTGATATTATGAGGGTGTAATGAAGTAACGTATAAATAAATGTAACGAAATACATTTCCGAAGATTTAGGTCAAACTGGTCCCTTTAAGAACATCATACTAGAAATTCAAAATAATTTCGAAATACCTATGAATACAAACCTGTGTAGATATACTTATGCCAAAATACATATGAGACAGGGGTGGTACAACAAACTTCAGCGCGTGATTTCGTTGAAAGAACACAAATTTGTGTTAATGCAATATGAAGTTGCCTCGACATGGACAAAATTATTTGAATAATCAAAAATATCAGTCTGGGTAATATCCCTTTTCCGATGTTTTCTACATTCTAGTACCCTAGCTGGAAGTTGTGGACGCATTCTAAAATAGTAAAAACATTAACAATGCAATCTATTTTAGCTTTGATGGTCTCACGTCAGTTGGCTAAATTTACACATTCAAATTGATGTTCAGCAGTAAAGCAATAAAATATTGTGTAGAATATACCATTTGGAGTTCTGAAACGTACCAATTCTTAACGCTGAAGCTTTTGCTCAAGCTAAATAAGAGGGATTGATGGTACCAATCGATATCTCGAAATTTATTGTTTTAGATGCGATCTGATAGCTCGTGATCAAAAATTGTGATGTTACTCAGTTACTCTGTAACGTTATTTTACTGGACTGATTTACACGTATAAACGGTACTCCATGTTTCTGTTAGGGTTGTTCCACACTTGCAAAAGGAAGTCTCATGGAACGTCAATTGAGGTTTATGAAAACACCAGTGCATCACGGGATCACAAATTTTCAATAAACTTTTTCATTAGCTTGTGCAGAAAATTGAAAAAAAAGCCAATCAATCATAGAGTTTCTGTTTAGATGTTATTTATCTGTTGGTGAAGTGTTATCTATCTGTTGGTGAAGTGTTATTTATCTGTTGGTGAAGTGTCATCACTACTAGGATCCAACGAGCTGTTTTCAAATTTGTACTTGTCTGATATCATGTCTGAGCTCGATCAGTCAGCCGGGATTCATTGCCAGGTAACTTTTCTTTCGAAACCATCAGCACAACGATCACTACATGTACAAAGTTAAACATATCCATACGGGAAAGTGGATAGCTTGTACCAATGCCTAGTATTCTTGCATTTTTATTGGAGAAACAGAGCCAATAGTGTAGCTTTTTAGGCATTCACGCACATAAACAGACCTGGATAGAACTGATTGATTTCTTCTTGTGTTTCTCTTCCATATACAACAGATGAAGGAATGCCGCCATGTTCATCTACTGTGGTACATGAGTTGAGTACCGTATAAAGAGCTGAGATCCAATCACACCCAATAGGACTCCTCTGGGTTTTTATTTTTCTAGCAGGTCAGAGTTTCAAATTCTGTGTCTAGCAGAGGGGCTTGTTCACTCAGTCGGCAGCTTAAGGCATACAAGACTACTTGAGCAGAAGGCGGTTAATAACCAAGAATCGAGAGTGGATCCCAGCTCACAACGAGAAGACGAGAGCAATCAAGAATCCAGGTTTGAGAAGGAACACGAGATTTCTCTTGAGACGTACTAATAAGAAATACTCGGGTTTCTACAAGGCAAAAAGTCGATATAATTACCCCGGTACTTATGGGATTAAGAGAGCGACATTTTGGAGAAATGTCTGAAACTCTTTAACCAATAAATAAATAAATACTTCTCGATACATTTCGTTATTACTATCCGTATTATTTACTATTCGTAATTATTGGATTCAACGTTGCATTTATAAATGTACTCGGCGTAAATTCAGTATCGTTCGGTTACTGTCATGCCGACTTCCCATACTGACAAATATATATAAAAAATGTAATTAAGAATATTTGGAAACCTTTTCCAACGTGGATGATAACAACGCTGTTAATATATACCTTGAGTCCCATTTTGGCGCAAGGCCATAATAAAACGGTATGGATTGAGGGATATGGTACGTTTGCTCTGATTAAGGACCGCATGGGTGAAAACAAAAGAGGGTTTAATTACAAAGTTACAAACATAACAAATGCCCATATAAGCTTGGAGCTAAATCCAAAGAAGGGGCAGAAGTTCTGAGCTTACAATCAACCAAGGACAACGAATCCTTAGTATACTGTGCAGCTTGGACCCTGATGAACCAGTGCTAGGACAGAACGCAAGAATAAAAAGGATTGAAATCTTGGTTGGTACGCCAGTGCGGTAACTACTCGTTCATGAGTTATCCCACAAATGAATGTTGATCAAGGGCCGCTCTTGTCATATGTTTAGCGGTTTCCGATCCCTCTTGAAGACAAGACGGTATATTACGCAGGCCTTGGGGGGAGGGGAGGGGGGGGCATTATGTCCTCGTGTTCTTGTGACTTGACACTCCGTGACTTTGTACTTTATCGTATTGGGGTCATTTTGCGCCTAATTGGATAACTTCCCGAGCATAGGATCATACGTAATTCAAAATGGCGACCATGTGGGGTACAAGAAAATTGATGTTTTCATCATTCCTGGTTTTCATCGAGGAAGATTGGACCTAAGCTATTTTATTTCACATCAGATTTATTATTTAATAATTCATCATGTAGTTTTTGCGAAGAAAACAAACAAAATAAAATCGAAAAATCTGACAGAAAAATCACTGGGACGTCATTTTGACGGCCATCTTTATTTTATACATTTTTAGTAGAGCTTGATCCAAGGGTACAGCTTGGTAAGTTTCAGCTCCCTAGCTCGAGGGTTAAGAAATATAGTTGGGCGGGGACGAAATGCTTCCCGGCCTGGACAGCTCCCAAATCGCGTAGGCAAGATAGGGTTAATCAACCGTCTAAATGTGGGCCAACGATCACGTCGAGATAACAAGAGCAAGCCAGGTGATATGCTGGTGAATACGAATGTGTAGAAGAACGATCAAGTCAAAATTTCTTCTTCACGAAAGCGGGCATTAGCAGATTGCTGAAATTAGGCTTCGTCAAACCTGACGAGACATTGGAAAATAGAATATAAGAGATGTCCAAGACAGTGAAAGTCATAGACGTGGGCGTTCAAGATGATATCGATCTTTTTGCTCGCCCGTTCTATCGCTGAAATGCAAACAGATATAATCTGAATATTAGATTTAAGACACGCTGTCAACTTTTTTCAAAACATTCTAAATAACCATTGACGAAAGTCTCTAAACACAGAAAAATCCTCTGTTAAGTGGTTTGGATCCCTCTTGAAGACAAGACAGTATGTAAATTACCCCGTAACTGAGGCTCAACGATTACCGGAAGGGAAAAGAACGTTATGAAACAATTTCGCTTTAACAAAAAAAATCCATGTAGGTCGACCCTCGGAAATGAGCTGACGAATGTGTGTAAGATACTCAAGTAAGAATTCCTTCTTCGTGAAATTATACGAGTGCTGATATGAAGAGTCGCCAAACCTTTAGGGACCTGGAAAACAGAATCAATACAAAACATGATCAGTGGAAGCTACAGATATTAACGTTTAAGGTGATACAGACAATTTTGATCGACATCATTGCCGAAATACAACCTGTTATAATCTGAATATTAGACTGCACATACATATTTTCTTGATATCAGCAGTCGACTGTTTTCAGTAAGCTTTAAACAATTATTGACCTAATCCACTAATAAAATGAGATAGAGAAAAGATAAAATAGCCCATTAGGCCCAATAGGCCCAGTGGACATAAACTACCTCGGTGGCTGGTATTTCGATACATGTCGTGTGTGGTTTAAATTATGAAAGTTTGGTCCGAGTCGATATACGTGTTCCATCAAATATTCATAGGGTTATGTTACATTGCCAAATTCAAGTGTGGTGTACAGTTATGGAAAGACGAGCAAGGATTCTTCAGGAGATATAATTGACATATTTTTGTCTGAAAGGTACCGTTGTAAGAATAAGTCAAGGTCACTCATCCTTGAGGTATGAACTAACAGCATTGTAGCTACTTTTGTCAGGTGATATGATCTTGAAACATGGGTCAAGATTGATCATCTTCAATATGCTACTGGTTTCAGATATATTGTGATAACATGGCGAACAGACAATCTTTCTTTTACCTTATTCTTCCACGTTAGAAAATATCAGTCAACTTCGATAGGCTTGGAACAAATAAGCAGGTTTGCGTGAGGTGTAAATCGAGCGAAGCTAGCTATAAAACTTCAAGGGATAGTGTGTCGACAGCATTACCATATATTCTATAACACTTACACCTATTACACACTGATAACCGTGCAATTATTACACGATTTAGCATGATTAAGAACTTTGTGACGTATGAAACTACACCCGTGATCTTGACACGCACATGTGTTCACTCGGGAGAATCCATTTCACAGGGCGGGTGATAAATGGCAGGACAAATAGAATGGATACCCTGCAAGTAGGAACTTTAGTCTATTTTGAAGACAGAAAATGTATAATCGCAGATATTAAGAAACCAATTGGGACATACGAGATACGAGAAACAGATCAACAGGAGAAACAAGACGTGCTTTCAGATATGAATTGTCTAGAGAAGCGGAGATAGAAGAGTTCATGAGAGACTCAGATGATGAACCTCTTCTTGCTGTTTCAAATGAGACACAACACGAGTGTGAGCAGCTGAACAAAGGTAGATTTTCCTTCGCCGACGATAAGAAATTAAGAGATCTGGCTAACAAACGAAATGAACCAGGGACCGAAATGGGGAATACGGAAATGGCCCCCCTACCAAACTTTCTGCGCTATCTCCGGAACGACAAAAAATGGAGAGCTGAAACTCCGTGACTTTATAGTTTATCATATTGGGGTCATTTTAAGCCTATTTGGATAACCCCCCGAGCAGAGGATCATGGGTAAATTCAAGATGGCGGCCACGTGGGGTCCCAGAAAAGTGATGTTTTTGTCATATTTCTTCAAAATTTCTGCTTTTTCGCGATGAAAAGTGGTCAAAAACTTTTTTGTTTCACATCACATTAATATTTACTAATTTATCATGCAGTTTTTGCGGAGAAATTACATAAATAACAAATTCGGAAAATCTGACTGAAAAATCGACGAAAAAATGCCGTTTCTGAAAATGACGTTACCGTGACGTCATCAAGGCGGCCATCTTGGATTTTTTTCATTTTCTGGTAGAGCTTGTCCCAAGGGTATATTGTGGTAAGATTCAGCTCCCTAGCTAAAGCGGTAAGAAAAATAATCAGGGGGGCCATTTCGCCCCCCCCCCCCCAGGCGACAACAGGTCCCAAAAAACCCCAGGCCAGATAGGGTTAAAGGTGTTAAATTCGTTTTATATTATTAATCAAGTCTTATAAATAAATACATCTAAAGAAAAAACGTTTAGATCTAACAAAAGATCAGATTCTAAATATACCGGTATTAAGATGCTAAATTGAGTCGCCGTTACAGCAACCATTGTTTGAGATCAACAACTGCCACGGTTCTGCTTGAGGCGGATGTGTTTATCATTGATGTGATGTCGGCTACAGGCCACAGAAATGAAGCCTGTCTGTTCCGAGGCAGTTGCAAATGAGTGAATTATTGCAAACTGCGGGATTCGCCCTTGCCGTAAAATATAAACTTTCCCACACTAACCGTGCGTAAAATAACAATTTAGCACGCCTACGAAAACATTATTTCTTAATTTTGACATTGCAAAATGAGTCACGGTTATACAAAGTTCCGGCCAATAAGCATATATATCTGCATTGGGGCTCCAGTCTTTCACAAGATGTGTTAACAACCTTGAATCTACTTTTAACATATTATTTGACCATGAGAAAGTAGGTCAAGTTCAGTCGTCTTTGATAGGTAGCTGATCCATCGCTAGCAGCATATATGGTAAGGATTTGGGAGACTTGACTATAATCCCTCAGGAAATATTGTGTCACTGTCGGTCATCTGCAACAGGCTCCAGGTACATCGCAAGCTGTGATTTGGAAAGCCAGGCAATCGTCCTTCAAGAGATATCGTGGTATCATCAAATAAGGACGGGCAAACGGTCAGACAGACGACGATAAGGACAGCCTTCTGTCAAAATTGACTGTGACGTAAAAAAACACAATCAAGATTCAGAAGCGGTTGAAATAGTGTCATTCTAATGCACCTCAAAGGTGTTCAGTTCAATCGGTCAAATGACAAATATTTGTTTGGCTTATTTTAAAGTTTTGTGATCGAGGTGTACGGTACGACCATATTTTCGCTATTCATAGATGGTCTATCGCATGAACTAAACCAAATAGGTATGACAAATATATGTAGGTATATTGTTTTGGTGAGAAATTTAAGCCGTACGAGATCGGGCATTACAGGTTAATTTTCTGGATATTCTTCATTTATCAGGTTTATCCCATCTTGAGGCGTTTACTCCATTAGACGTCTACGATGTTCATCTATTAAACATCAGATGAGTTATTTGTTCTGAGCTGATCTGTCATCTAATTCCGCGTAAGCCGGTGCTAGGGGCCTTCCGGATACTTCATAGTCTCTACATGAACATCTGCAGTAAATGCGCGGCTGAGATACTAAGGTTAAGTCCGAGAAACCACCGTATTCTCGGATCCGAAAGCGAGGTGTCGAGGGAAGCTTTCCCGCAGAGTCATATGATTGCTTTTTAGTCGCCAGACGTCAATTTTTTTACCTCTTGCATATCACTCAAATATCATGCTTTACAGAATAGAATATTGACGGATTGATTCCATAGAAGACGGATAATTTACCAGTGGATGTCAATTCGATGTATTCAGTCGTTTGATTCTTACTTAGCTAGGAAGGAAAGCAATAATGCAGAGGCATAGAATCTTGCTTTGTACGGCAGTACTGACATCAGTTGAGTATTCTTGGGGTTTCATTGTTGCGGTAACTCCTCCTCCATTTATCCGACTGGCGATGATCAAGGGTGACGTTTGTATCTGCTGAGTGGTATCGATCCATGTTGAACATTTTGAGAGGTATGTTAATCAACCGAGTAACTCACTCAATTACAAGCGTCTGGTCCGTCATTCATAATTCAGCCGTCGTCCATTAGAGAATATCCGCGTCCATAATCCAACGACCTATTCGATATTCCATATAACAGTATTAGCACCTAATTCAAAAAGACAATCATAGTATACATAAACATAGGCTTGTTTCCTGCAAGAGAGAAGCGGTCAACAGTTTTCAATGATGCCGGCAAGACATCATGATGTTCCAAAAATATCAAATCCGTATCGCTGATCAGTATTCTTAATCCATAATATTCGTTGTAATTTCGTCATCTAAAGAATGCTGTATCTCAGTCACGCTTTGATTGTGACCGTTCACGCCCAGGTGAGAAGAATCATCCAGACACCGAAAGGAAACAAAATCTCCAAGTCCGTCGAACGGAGAATATTCTGATGAATACTGATGAGTATATAAAAGTGAAGTGAATATCCTTTCACCAAGCAAGGAAGAATGATCTTATTGCTCAAAAAATCTTCAAAACTGAAGTGACATCTAAATACAGAAACAACAAACCATGATCGAAATAGTGGAACGAGTAGACATGGACGTTTAAAGTGATACCGACCATTTTGCCAGACATTTTCATCGCCGACATCCAAAAAGTTATAATGTAAATATTGAACTGTACATGCCCTTCTTTGTGCAAGTGAGACTGTCATTAACCGTCATTTTGTCAATACCTTTTAAGTAATGATTGGTGATATCCTCTAATAGATTGAGAAAAATCACAAGATATTACATAAAATACAGGAGCTGTAGAAATATTCCACTGGAATTCCGGTCTGATAAATTTAATATACTTCTCAGAAAAAAGTCATTACTCATTTACCATGTTCACTGATATTAAGAAGTATCAGTATATGCAGCTCAGAGAGGTGTTCATTTCAATCGCAGGTTAGATGAAATTTCAGCATCAAAGTAATATGGCATCACTGACATTACCGAGCGGGAAATGGTGGCGATTGATAGCCAGCAAATTTTGAGTTTGTCTCTTCTTGCAAAACATCTGATTTCTTTATTGTGTCTGCTCATGTGATCACCATGACGATATTGAAATTTACGTGTTCATAGGATCACTAACTCCGGGTTAAGCGGAATTAGGCGTAACTTACGAAACGTAGAGCCATAGATCTCGCACGCTACGCTCGTATTTTGCTATCAGCATGCAAGTTTTATCGCCCAATTTGATCAACTTTGAGTGGAGCTGATTGATAGTATAGCCGTTTTATAAATTTCTGCAATAATGTTTGTTTAATAATGGGTATAATAATGACTAGGGGGTATTGTGCTAACAACATTAAATTTATTTTACCATATACTGTGTCCTTGGAAAAACAGGCCAAGGTCAATCATCTTAAACGAATATCTGGTTAATAAGCAGATACATCTGTGGTATGAAGTTAGAAAGGCTATCCACAATCATCAAAGGGATATCATGCTATTAATGTGTAATTTGACTTTGAAAAAATAGTGTCAGGGTCGGTCATCTTCAATAGGATTTCGGACAAACCGCCAGGAGTAACTTAACTTGGAAAGCCTGGCTATCGTTCTTCAAGAGATATCGTGATATTATCGAATATGGACAGGCAGACTGACAAACAGACGACGCTAATGACAACAGTACCCTTCGGCCAAAATTGACCGAGGGGTAAAAAACTAAAGCTTATGATTTTCATGTTTTATGAAATGAAATATGGAAGATTTGACTTCATAGATAACGGATAATATCCCAAGACCGTCTATTCATGTTGAATGATATATGCTAGCCATGTATTTGGTGGCTTGCACATTACCATTACTACTCCACCATTCTTCCACAAATGACTGGCGGTGGTCAAGGGTAACTCTTGTATCTTTTGAGTGGTTTCGATCCCTCTTGAAGACGAGACAGTATGTTAATCAACCGAGTAACTGACTCAACACTGACGTCCAGAAGAATCCCGTCACAGAAAGGAAAAAGAACGTCATCAAACTCTTTCGCTTAAGCAACAAAATCTCCAAGTTGGTCGAACCGGAAATATGTTGATGAATACTGGCGTCTATGAGACAGTCGAGTGAAAATCTCCCCTCCGCAAAAGGAGGAATTATCTTATTGCTGAAATGAACAATCGTCAAAACAGAAACGACATCTAAATACAAAAGCAACAAAACCATGATCGGAACAGTGGAACAAGTTAGCATGGACGTTTATCGACCGTTTTGCCAGACATTTTCATCGTCGGAATCCAAACAGTTATAATCAAAGTATTGGTTTGTACATGCTCTACTCTGCTTACGCAAGTGGGAATGTCATTAGCTGTCATTTTTTTCAATACGTTTTAAATAATCATTGGCGAAATCTTCTAACAGAATGAGAAAAAACACAAGATATTACATAAAGACGGGAGCAGTGAAAATATTCCACTGTAATTCCGAGTTCTGATAAATCTAATATACTCATCAGAGAAAGTTAGTTACTTGAAATTGAGAAGGACGAGTCTAATGCAGCTCAGCGAGCTGTTCAGTTCAATAGTAGGTCAGATGAAATTTCAGCATCGAAGTAATAAGACATCATTGAAATTAACGGATTGGAAATGGCGACGTTTGACAGCCAGCCAGTTCGGGTATTGCTTCTTCCTGTCAAAAAAAATGCCTGGAATTACTGGAGATACGGACTCGGCTAATATCATGACATCCTACAATGATTCAAAGGGTTCAGTTCAATTACATTCTGCACCAGCTTGTGATTTATCACCCAGCATGTATTGGTTACTATTAGATAACTCGACGATCTCTCAGATATCTGCAGCTAAAAAAATATCTGAATTCAACTACTTAGGGTTAGAGTTCAACTGATATATGACCGGTTCGTGATATATGCGCGACTACTTTTTGCCCAATAATATTTCATCTCGTATTCTGGTAAGGGTTTTTATTTAATGTGTTCAGATCTGCAAAAATCTCCATACAGAAACCAATGTCTAGATTCACGTTTGAAATTTCTTCTCTCGGAGCAGTCTAAACTGGTAAACGTGATAAATGGTTTACGGTGTTATGAGAGAAATATTCCCTCAGGGGATTGTGGTTTTCCCCTTCATTCTAAACATACACAGGTAGCTGACTATACATTTGCTAACCGTCACTGTTTGTCCGCCCCGTACAGCCACAGTTTAGGTCAAAGAGGTCTTGAAACTTAATTTGGACAGTTTTGAAGTCACTGCGGGTAACTCGACCAGAAAACAACGAAAAAGAACATTTAATGCCCTTTGTTGGGTACATTTATTTTTTGTCCGGATGAACATTAAACTTCGTCAGGATATCAGTTGGGTATAAGGAATTGAGTTAAAGCCAAAGCCAAAAATAGTCAATCAATACGGCATTTATCGCCCGAATTGTAATTCTGTTCTGATAGAAATTTCACAGAACTTGGTCATGATCAGTGTAAGGTTAATGACTACGGTACCCAGAAAATCAAACAAGACATTGAATGTCCATAGGGGCGGGGAACTTCGTCAGTATAGCTGTGAAACACGGAAAGGTATACTGAAACACAAATCTGAAAGGCCATGTACCGCCCATTGGTGGGGGACGGAACATGAAATTGTTATTCTGTATAATATATGTGTATCTTTAGTCATTGTCATCTCTTCATTGTCCGACAAGTCAATGTGACCACTGGGTATAGCCGCTTTTTTCTGATTATTGCACTCTCTTGTCATATAAGCTAAAGCAAGGACAACTGAAACAGAAAGGCTTCAACAGAAATCTACATATATATGAACGGTAACGACAATATGCAGACAAATAATGAAGGCCTTGTATAAAATCTGTGAGGAAGTATAGACCTGCACGTATGGCAAACCGTTTTACTTTTTATTCGGCATTTGCTGATATCATTAAAAATTTGCTGATATCTTCATATGATTTGATAATATCATCAAATGATTTGCTGATATCATCAAATGTTTTCCTGATATCAGAAAATCAGTCGATTTGCTGATATCTGCAAATGATTTAGAGATGTCACCAAACGATTTGATGATATCAGCAAAACATTTGATGATATCATCAAATCATTGGCAGATCTGACTGAACTGATTCTGGAGATGTGTTTCACAAAAAAAACTGTATCTTGGCATACAGTTTAAACTCATTCCTAGCAGATAAATAAATTAGGAATGTTTCATAAATATTTCCACCTAATCCAGATGAAGACTTGTCTGTGGAGGCATAATGAAGATCTAGGCTAATTTGGATACAACAAGACGATCAGATGTGGTGAGTAGATGAGTGGTAATATCAAGGCGGCACAAGACATGTATCAAGGAATCAAAAGCGCCACCCAAATCCGCCTGCTCCTCAATATTACGTGATGCACGTATATGTGATGCAAGAATAGCTGATGCAAGGAATGGGAGATATATTGTTTAGCTGTGGCGGTCGTATGGCAAGCCGTTTTACTTTTTATTCGGCGTTTGCTGATATCATTAAATATTTGCTGATATCTTCAAATGATTTGATGATATCATCAAATGATTTGCTGATATCATCAAATGATTTGCTGATATCACCAAATCAGTCGATTTGCTGATATCACCAAATGATTTGATGATATCACCAAATGGTTTGATGATATCAGCAAATCATTTGATGATATCATCAAATCGAGTGATTTGCTGATATCAGCAAATCATTTGATGATATCATTAAATATGGCGGAACGTGAAAATAAGCCTAAATGTTAATGCCTGCTCCCTTCTCATCCTGTTGTTGGATGATTTATACCTTCTGGTAAAGCTATCTACCGACAAATCACATGCAATATCCATTACTTAAAGAACAAGACAATAACAATAAAACGCAACTACAGTGATTTTGGTGATGTAGGGAATATGTTTAATAGCCGCCGCTATCAAATCTCTGACATATACCATACGCCAAACTATACTAATAAATGACAAATAGAATCATGAATATAAGGGCATTCGGATAAATATACAGTAGGGAAGACAAACTTTTCCATCGCGAGTTATTGACTTGTAGACACAAATTCATTAGATCAGCGTTTGAGTGTAAAAGGGGTGAGGAGAAAGAGGAGTTGTAATGATTTCGAGAAAGCAGGTCAGCATGAAGCATGGTATATTAAGGCGGAACCAATTGTCGTACTTCATTGCTGGTTAGCTTTTAGGGCAGGAGAGAAGGCATAGCCGCACAAACAGCAATAAATTAATCTCTGTGACCCTTTACTGACCCGTGACAGGAGATAAAACTCTCACGATAAAGACAGAACGAACCAAGCTTCAATGAAGTCATGGCTTCTTTTTATCTTTATATGATGCGGGTACTTGTGTAATCAAATACTACTAAAGCCGATACAGATTGAAACAGTTGTATGACGTTATTTATCTAAGCATGTCCCCTGTAAATTCAGTATGATCTCAAGCGCTATTTGTTGAACATCTCGATCACTTTTCAATTCTGTGTTATAACTATGTAGACCTTGGCGGTGGGGGGGGGGGGGTCCGATCGGATGTACACATAAACTCGTGTGCGAGGTAGGCCCACCACAGTGGTTAATGGTCAGGACATAACATGTTAACCTCCGCTAATGGGGGCAGAAATAGTGAAAAGCCTGTGAAACGGAACATGCGGTGTGAGGAAGTTTATTGTCATTCTGAACAGGGAGCCTTCCATGCTATGGTCCATACTTTGACCTTTCACCATATTTAATGATATCATCAAATATAAAGTATTTGCTGATATCATCAAATCATTTGATGATATCAGCAAATCATATCATCAAATGATTTGCTGATACCAGCAAGGCAAATATTTGATGATATCAGCAAATATTGGTTGATATCAGCAAATAATTGATGATATCAGTAAATCATGTCATGATATCAGCAAATATTTGATGATATCACCAAATACTGAATAAAAAGTAAAGCGGCTTGCCATACGGTCGTGGTAAGAACATCGATCTATACAGTTTCTAACCAAATACAAAACTTCAGACCCGATATTCACTAAACAGCTCGTGCATAGAGACTTTCCGCATCTATTAATCAATATACATAATTTACACGACACAATTAGAATCACCATCAATCCAGACGGGCATAAAATATTACATAAACAATACGAAAAAATATATACATAGGCCTACTCCCTTTTCGTGGAAAATATCCGTTGTCACAACAATATGTCATTGATAATGATATAAATATCATAATATTTTTGTATCATTAAAGACTTTCTCTCTTCGTTCTCTTCAATTGTTAGAATACGACTGGACGAGAAGTCGATGTTGGCGCTTCGTTTCCCTCTCGTCATATGGGAATAGCATAGGCATTTGGAAATAATACCGAAAAAAATATTGAGATAACATTCCGTTATTGTGGCATATAGTGTTAGTATGACAGGAGATACACCATGACAAACCAGGTCCCATATTTCCTACGCGAGGCAATTAAATGCTGATACAATAAAAAGTTAATTTCAAATATTCCCAAGATGGTTTTACCCATTAAATTGAGTTTTTCGTACAGTTTTTGTAATCTGAACTAGATCTTCTTTGTAGTCTGTTTAAATAATCGCAATTGTTCGATCACATTCAATAAATCGTCAGGAAACCCTATTGAGAATTTACTGTTCTTCTCGGCAAGAATCTTAAGATCATTGCCTCAGTGGCTGCATTACTGGATGGTCTACAGCTCGCGGCACACAGAAATAATTGAGGCACGGTTTTTCAAGCTCAAGGCAAGAATACAAAAGTAATCAAGGCAAGAATACAAAAGTAATCAAGGCAAAAGACATGAGAAGAAATACGAACAAAAACTGCCCATCACAATCTATTGTAATAAGAAATACATATTTGCACTGAGGTGTATTTCCGTTTTCCCTGTAGCGATGCCACTACGAAACGAAAATGACATTTCCAGAAATATTGGATGATCTAACTACAAAATAAGTACTTCTCCGAAGACAAGAGTTAAACTCCCCCCATTATATCCAATACTCCTCTATTTGGATTAAATTCGTTTTTGTATAAGACTTTTTTCTATACACGCACAGGGCGAAAATCGATTGGCGTCCAAATACATGTATGGTCAGATTCACTGTGGGCGTTAAACTGGCTTTGTGTTCAGATATATTTAGGATGCATTTGAATTTGTGTTCATATAAGAAGGTAGACAGAAAGCAAAACGCTCGATTTATCACAGCCTATATGCCAACTCCAGAAAGATAACCTGAATTGCGGATTATCTACATCTCTCTAAAGTTAAAGGTTATTTGGTATCATCCAGGGTCTTGGACCTGCCGATTCAGAATCGCATTTTCGTCAAGCTGATGATGTGTCTGAAGGCAAAATATGCTAAACTCCTTAATCGCTCTCCCAGCAAAAATGAAACAGTTGTTCTTCAACATTGACATTTCCCTGCTGATCGCTTCTTGTGTGAAAGAACGTAGTTAAAATTTCTCATCTTTAAAAAAACACTTCCAACAGAGAATCATATGCTGATGAATACCGTGATTCGCGAGTTGAAGAGTAAATCCATCTTGGGTACCAAAGTTATGGTGTATATGGCAATCAATTTACTGTTCCAGCAACGCAAAGTTAGCACAATATTCCATAATAATATAATTGCAATGTTATCCAACAGATATGGTCAAACAAACAATTTTTGGCACTGTATGGGTGTCCCCAATCATGATCAATCTAGAATGATAAAGTGGGATTTTCCTGTCTTGCGGAATAAAAGAATTCAAAAATCAAAAATAACAGAAGCAAGGGTGGTGAGTCATTGATGGAATCAATTGCATGGAGAATCATTTTCCCGCATGAATTGGAATCAATTGCATGGAGAATCATTTTCCCGCATGAATTGATCATTTATACTGTATACTGTTTTCTTTGTGGATGTAGCTTCTCCTTTATGGATTAACTAATAAATGACTAAAACACTAAACACTAGTGCTTAGTGTCTCTCGCGAAATGGTCTTCGGATTACTGATGCAGGTATTAACATTCAGACCAGGTGTCGGTAATTACGAATGAGAGTGACTCTTGTTGAGTGGCTTGCATCTCTCTTGAGCCTATTCACTGTTCTTGAAGATGAGAGCGCGTGTTACTCAACCGTGTAACTGTCGTTCGACGCTCACGTCAGATGGCAAGAGCAATCCAGACACAAGCGGCTACGAGCGTTCTCGAATATTTCGGCTTAAGCAGCAAAATCCAATCCAACTTGATTAAACAGGAAATAAACTCATGATTACATTGCTAGAGCGAGTTATCAAATGAGAGTATTTTCTTCAACCAGAAAGAAATTAAATGTTATCAGATAGCTGTATGGGACGAAGCCTGAAAAGATCGTCTGATGTACACGAATATTATGCCGACATGGTGACACATATATAGACATTTAACTGTAGAATATTTAGGTTACTTTGTGATACAACATGACGACCAGATGTTGCTGGGAGAGGAATGGTAATCTCAAATTGTATATTACTGAGGAACATATGTCAGCTATATCTTATAAATATAATTCTATGACACTGTGAACTACGGACCAGTGAAAATTCACTGGCTCGGGTGAGGATCGATCTCACGACTTAGGGAAACAAGCTCACCACTCTACCAAGTGAGCTACCGAGTACAGCTTGGGAGCAGCTCGCTTGGTCGATCATATATACATTTTTAATGCAAGTGACAACTGCCACTATAATACATTTTACATATATAATAAATACATGAAATGATGGATGGTGGACTTGTTTCCCGAAGTCGTGAGTTCGACCCTCACTCGACCCAATAATTTTTCATTGGTTCGTAGCTTCCAGTGTCGGAGAAATTTATTTATAAGATATAAATTATTTCCCTGAAGAAGATTGTAGTTGCAGTCAAAACACGGAAAATCTTCAAATTATAATATATGAAAAATGTATTATAGTGGCAGTTGCCACTGGCATTAAAAATGTATATAGAATCGACTAAACGACCAGATCCTAAGCTGTGCTCGGTAGCTCAGTTGGAAGAGCGGTGGACTCGTTTCCCTGAGTCCGATTCTCAATCGAGACAGCGATTTTTCACTGGTTCGTAGTTTACGATGTCAGAGAATTCTATTTATAAGAAATAAATTATTTCCCTGAAGAGGATTGTAGTTATGTCATCTACTTGCGCCCGCCTTTCTATAAGCAGTTCATATGCGTTCAGTTCGAACAGCAGCTCGGTATGTCATGACTAATTAGATATGGTTAGCATATCGACAATCTTACAGACATGTAACAAAATATATCCGAATTGAACTACCGGTTCAAATTTATCTTAGCCAGTATATTGACCGGAAGTCATATCAGAGAAGCTACGTGTTTGTTGTAGCAAGTAAAACTTCCTTGAATATGAGTATAGGTCTACAAAGATCTCCAAAAATCAACGTCTTGCTGAATTCTGCAATTGCTCCTCGGGGAGCTGTAGAAACAATTTTAATCGGTGTCGTGAAAGATATATTTTCTCAGGCTCTGTGGCAAATATTGTGATTTTCCAACATTGCCAGATTGTGATTTTCACTTTCCGCGACTTCGTTCTTTACTCCGAATTATCTAGCTGTTTTTTCTCGGCACGTTGTTTGACAGCGCTCTGCTTCCCACCCACACTATCTATGCACTCGTGCAGTCGATGAGTTCAATCTTTTCAGAAACAACAATACCCATGTTTAGGGTGTCAAGTCATTTAGGCACGCGACATCTTGGCATGCGACATTTCGCTAAGCGACATTTCGGCACAAAGTTGGTTGATTGATGAGGTATTTATCAGGAATAGAATATTTACAAAGTATATAAAAGGCAATTACACATTATATACATGTATCACAATACTTGTGATTTGCTGTTTACCAAAATGACAACTGTAACGTGTACGAGCAGGACCAGTCGTAGTGTTTAGAAGAAAACGAATCAATAACCGGGATTGCCCACTGGCAGTCACCGTCGTTAACCCCTTCACTAGTGGAGATCCGGGGCTCGAAGAGATGATCACAACCCCACAAGGATGACTGACTCGAATGTAAAGGTCTATTATGGTATATTCTGCACAAGTAGTATACGCGGTTACAAATAATAGCGTAGGACCGCGTGGCTTAGACCGAATGTCTAAGGAGATGTAACGTTAAGATATTTACACATATGTACAGACACTAGGAGAGTGGTTGCAAATAATCTTGATGGATATATACACGTGATGTAAGAGGATGTGTGCACACAAGTTACGGATACATACACTTGGGGTGTGCATGTAAGGTTCACGGATACATACACTTGGTGTGTGCACGTGAGGTTCACGGATACGTGCCCCTGAGAGAGTGTGTGCATATAGAGTTAACGTATCCCTAGTGTATATGTGGATAATAGAAGATGATGTGTGCAGTTTAAGCTTGATGTTATATGGTAATAATATATATATGAGAGTGTATGCATATAACTTTACAGTTAATATAGTGCTTTAATGCGCGATAAGGGCGGCCTGGCTGCTGGCCCTTCTCTTCTGGGGATAAGGGCGGCCTGGCTGCTGGCCCTTCTCTTCCGTCGTTGGAACGTTATGGATATAACGCTCTCTCCAGGGATGGCACCCAGTCGTTGGAACGTTAAGGATATAACGCTCTCTCCAGAGACGTCGCCCAGTCGTTGAAACGTCAAGGCCCGTTGGAACGTTACGGCGGTAACGTTCTCCACAATAGATATATACCCTCAGGCGTTGGAACGTCACGGCAGTGACTCTCTCCCGATATAGCACCAAGTCGTTGAAACGTCACGGCCCGTTGGAACGTTACGGCTCTCTCCAGATACGACACCCAGTCGTTGGAACGTCACGGCAGTGACGCTCTCTCCAGAGACGTGGCAACCCGGCGTGTATTTCACCCCCAGTCGTCGGAGCTTGACCGTAACTTGTCAGCTCACCAGTCTGCTTCCCGCACAGGTAAGTATAGCCCGGCGTCTCGACCCTTACGGCTGCTGCAACCCGTCTATAGCCCCGGCCTGTGACTACACACTTCACGACGATCTCTCAGGTAAGTATCACGCGCCACTCAACTCTCAGGGACCGTCAGCACAATTACTCGGGTATATCATGTGCTATTACTATTTCATCTGGTACCGATGAAACATCGTACGGTACGTTCAGATTTCACGTCTAATCGACGTTTCAGAAATCTGTGCTGTGCCGGAGCTTGACTGTACAGTCTGCAAGTCTGTAGTTAGCGACCCTGCAGATTTCACGTCTAATCGACGTTTCAGAAATCTGCCTGTACTGTAAATCTTGCTACCACTTTTACCTCGGTGAAAGGAAGCCCGTCTTCTGTAACGTGTGATAAATACACGTGTCCTACTGGAACCTGTATGTTTTGTTACTACTTTTACACCGGTAAAAGTGAGCTCACCTGTACCGGCCTTTATGCGTGATAAATACGCATGTTCTCCCCGTGGGACCCGTGGTCTGTGTTTCTTGATTTACGTGCGACAAATACACGTTTTCCTCTTGAAAGATCTGTGTTCTGTGTTTCTTGATTTACGTGTGACAAATACACGTTTTCCTCTTGAAAGATCTGTGTTCTGTGTTTCTTTCTTGTGTGATCTGTGTGCTGTTTATTTCTTGGGTGCTCGGTGTGCTGTATCTTTCTGTCCTGTACGATGTTCTGTACTGCTCTCTTTCCCTGCTGGACGCCGTTCGTGTAGCCGTCTGCTCGACCCTGTTTGCTGGGCCCCCGGAATACACGGTTTACCGACGTTTCTTGATGAAAGCAGCACGCCCGCCTGTACTTGACTTTCTTCGCCCGGCCGTAATCACGGTGCTCGTTTTCGCCCGTATAGCGTTGCACAGCCGTCTGAGTTGTATTATGGCAGTGAGAGTTTGGCTTATTTCTCCCTGTGTTTAGTGCAGTTGCATATTTCTTGGGGGGAGGGAATTCCTGACTTAGCATATATACCGCTTCACGGTCAACAAATCGACACAAAGATTGTGGCTTTAGTCCCAGTGCAGCGAGATAGCACAGCAATAATGTCGAAATTATCAACCTACTGGTATATAGATCTAAAAGCCCTATTTTATACTGAAGTTAGACCATGCAAGTTGCCTAAATGTGCTACAGGCAAACACATGTCTCATTACAGTATTACCCAAGGTCCCAAAACTACATACAACACAAACACACTGTCGTGTTCCCTAAACTATAGTACAACCACAAAACACGTTTCCACCTGAAGATGCGAGCCGGCAAATTCTCATTGGACTGGCGTGTTTGTTACAGGTTACACTAACTACAGGATTTACAAGCTTTTAGATTCCCAGGCCAAAAACAACTGCATTACGGCTCAACCGTAATTATGCCAAAATCAAGGAATTACAGGCTGACCTGGCGTGTGTTCCTCCAGCACTTTCTTTCTAGTCTGTCCCCGATCTCTACGTCAGCTCAAGCTTATATAGGGCTACCGCACTTCCGTGAACCACGGCCAATCACAGTCGACGACACCAGCGCCCTCTTTACTGTCACTTAAACCACATTTTCCCGAACCGTTTATATAGACCTCGCTGAATAAATCTGGCTATGGAAGAACAAACCATAATTCATAACTGACGTAATTGTCAAATATCAGCTTCCAACTCGGTCTGGTAAACGAGAAATACAGGGGAATGCATTTCCGAAATCTGTCCTGCTCGCCGCTGACGACATGGGTCAAGGTCGTCCTTTCCACATTCCAGCGCAGTACACGGTCCTGATTCAATCTGTTCTATACACAAACGGGTAACCGTTACACAACATTGCAGTGTTTTTGTTATTTTGGGATTATACTCTCTTATTATGATAGTATTTCCAAACCAACTGCATTGTTGCCGAAATGTCGCGGATATTCGCAGTCAAACAATCTATAAATGATCCGTCTATATGTTAAACATATGTTACCCCTATCTGGCCTGGGCTTTTTGGGACCTGTCCAGGCCTGGGAAGGGGCCATTTCGGCCCGTCCCAATTATTTTTCTTGCCCCTTGAGCTAGGGGGCTGAAACTGACCACACTATATATACCCCTGGGTCATGTTCTACCAGAAAATGTAGAAAATCCAAGATGGCCCTTTTGATGACGCTTTTTCAGTCAGATTTTTGGAATGTTTTGTTTATCAATTTCGCCGAAAAATCTTCGTGATAAATTAGTAAATATTAATGTGATGTGAAATAAAATACTTTTTGTTCACTTTTCATCGTGGGAATGCAGAAGTTTTGAAGAAAAATGACGAAACATAATTTTTCTGGTACTCCAGGTAGCCGTCAACTCGAATTTACCCATGATCCTCTATTCGGGGTATATGCAAATAGGCTCAAAATGACCGCAATATGATAAACTATATATTCACGGAGTGTCAGCTCTCAAGTGTTTGTCTTTCGGAGATAGCGCAGAAAGTTTGGTAGGGGGACATTTTGCCACCCCCCACCCCCCCATCACAAGCCTAGTAGGGTTAAAAAAAGAATGTGAAAATCTTTGTTTTAAGTATATTATGACCTTGTAAAAACTAGATGCCGAAATGCGCGTGCCGAAATGTCGTACGTGCCCTTCGCTATGTGCCGAAATGTCGCGTGTCGAAAGGTCGCGTGCCGAAAAGTCGCTTGCTGAATATCGTGTGTCGAAATGTCGTGTGTTAAAATGTCGCGGATTCCATGTTTACATGTAGATATCAAAGGTGAAAATTAGCCCTCAATGATTTCTCATAGCAACGTTTCATACCTATTAAACTTTGTATTTTAGGAACCTCTTCGGAAGCTATGCTGACAATTTTGTATCAACTATAAGAGAACAGACTTAGCAAACATGGATGGGACATTAGAAAAAATATAACTTCTCGATGTAAACACATTCATGGCGAGTTATATTAGTGTATACTTTTGTGACAATTCGTGAATCTTCAAAATATATATTTCTCCTTTTATTTAGATTTGATCTGCATCGAAAACGCTTGTCGCTTTCCTACGCATTTGTCCTATCAGTAATTAAAATCTACACCAAATACAGGGATTTAAAAACTTATTTTCATTGGATGAAATGGGAAATCTGGCAATTGCCTGCCAGCGCCGCGTAAGGTAATTTCTGAGACCCCCGGTTTCATTTCATTTTTTAATATAATATCTATAACAGTACGAAGTCATTCATATAAAAATGTCCAAGGAACATCTATGTGGGAAGGAGAGGTCTCAAGTCTCCACCTTGAGCTTACTTTTTTGTGCTGTTAGTTTTCGAAAATGAAATGATTGTGTAAATATTACTCGAGATATATTTGCAAAGGTTCATTGTTGCCTGATAAAATTTTCTGCAAAGTTAAATTTGGTAGACTGTTTCTCACTGTAAACTTATTGATTTCTTCTGTATACTTACATTTCTAACATATAAACAAATGAAAAAAAATGTCCAAAATGTTAATCTGTTGTGGTATATATTCGATCATGCACATTCAATAAATCCCCCGGGAAACGTTTTAAGAAAATATTTTTCTCTTAAGTCCCTTTCCGTAGTGGCTGCATTACTGCTCTGCTGGTCTACAGCTCACGGCACACAGAACTATAGTCCATGAGCCAGACCAGATATCGGTACCACCTGGGGTGGCAAATTCTCATTATGATTTTTTGGAAGCCCTATATCCATAGATGCAAAAAAACTTTAAAAGCAATCCCGGACTCACAGCTTAATGGTAGTAATCGCCTCTTAACGATGGACGCCCGAGTCCAATCTGAACGACCAGATTTGGGGGTAGGGGAAATATAAAGTTGAATAACTTTGCAAGTAATGGTGATATAGTGACATTTGGCCACTCGAAATGTTGGTAATTTGATCCTCTATATGGCGGTATCTGTTATATGCTAATTTTTTAATTATGTAGGTCACCAAAGGTCAAAAGGTCACGAAATCTGAATCCTGACTAAAATGTGACCACCTGTAGGAAAACACGCTGCAAATACCATACCAATGGGATTTTCTTAACGTAAATGGGTTCAAATGGAAGCCAAGAAGTACCCAAGTCTATAATAAGTCTAAACAAGTGGAGTTTAATATTATTTAGACGGTGGCACAGAACTATTTTTGACGTATTTTCAAAAATGGTCTTTTTATTGCGCTAAAAATAGGCAAAAATTGTATGAAGTGGGACAGCATAAAATTAGTTGCATATTTTGAGAAATAACTACTCCAAATGCCAATGGTCATGTCTTAGGTCTATTCAGTGATTAGTTAAGCTACATTTCGAGGTAATTAGGTCACCAGAGATCAAGGGCAAAGATTGTCAATTATTATTTTTCTTCATTTTTACTTGGGACTTTCATATTACAATGTATTTACATGGCAACAAGTTTCAAGCATAGAGCATCAGAGCCATCACTGGTTCACCCTGTACCCTATAGCCCGTAGGGCATAGGGTACACCAGCAGGTATGGGTGTCCGCAGGGGTCAAAGGAAGGCGTTGAGACGGGCGTTATGGCGTAAAGATAGGACGTTAAGGCGTTGAGACGGGCGTTAAGGCGTAACGACGGGCGTTGACGGCGTCACTGCATTTCGATGTATTGGTGGCAATTCCATGAAAATCAGACCTTCTGAGCTAGTTCACCAGGGCGTTGAAGCGTTAAGCAAAGCGTTGATGGGCGTTACTGTCTATAAATGCAAGCGTATTCCCAAATCCCCTGGGGTGGCAAATTCTCGTTATGTTTGTTGGAAGTCCTGTATCCATAGATGGAAAAAAAAACTTTGAAAGCAATCCGGGACTCACAACTTAAAGGTAGTAATCACCTCTTCAAGATGGACACCGGAGTCCAATCTGAGAGACCAGATTTTGGGGTAGGGGAAATATAAAGTTGAATAACTTTGCAAGTGATGGTGATATAGTGACATTTGGCCACTCGAAATTTTGGTAATCTGATCCTCTATATGTTGGTATCTGTTATATGCTAATATGCCAATTATGTAGGTCACCAGAGGTCAAAAGGTCACGAAATCTGACCCCTGTCCAAAACGTGACCACCTGTAGGAAAACTCGCTGCAGATACCATACCAATGGGATTTTCTTAACCTAAATGGGTTGAAATGGAAGCCGAGAAGTACCCAAGTCTATAATAAGTCTAAACAAGTGGAGTTCATTATTATTGAGACTGTGGCACAGAACTGTTTTGAGGTATTTTCAAAAATGGTCTTTTTATTGCGCTAAAAACAGGCAAAATTGTATGAAGTTGGACAGCCTGAAATTAGTTGCATATTTTTTAAAATAACTACCCCAAATGCTAATGGTCATGTCTTAGGGATTTTATTCAGGGATTAGTTAAGCTACATTTCGAGGTAATTAGGTCACCAGAGGTCAAGGGCAAAGATTGTGAAATATTAATTTTCTACATTTTTACTTGGGACTTTCATATTACAATGTATTTACATTGCAACCAGTCTCAAGTATCAGAGCATCAGAGCCATCGTGCCCGTAGGGCCCGTAGGGCATAGGGTACACCAGGATGCGAGTGCACCAGGTATGGGTGTCCGCAGGGGTCAAAGGTCCATCGTCCTCAAAATCCCCTTTGGGCGTTAAGGCGTAAACATAGAGCGTTGAGACGGGCGTTAAGGCGTAACGACGGGCGCTGACGGCGTCACTACATTTCCATGTATCGGTGGCAATTCCATGAAAATCAGAACTTCTGAGCTAGTTCACCAGGGCGTTGACGCGTTAAGCTAAGCGTTGATGGGCATACTGTCTATAAATGCAAGCGTATTCCCAAAACACGCACAGTCGACGTTCAAGCGTCAACATGGCTTATACTTGCTCTAAGTGCGAACGATACGATAGGATGCGACACGAGAGAAATATACATGGGATTGAAGACTCCGAGGCACAAGAACCCGATACAGATAGTGATGAGAGTCCATCGAGTGATACCGAAACAGAGATTGCTGAGAGTCTATCCACTGATACGGAAACAGAGATTGCTGAGAGTTTATCTAGTGATACGGAGAGCTTGACCTCAGATAGTCAGCGTACGTCCGAAGAAAGTGAGGCAGAACCTACCTTCTGGGATCGTATTGTGAGAGCAGCTATCAATACTCACGCAGCAGCAATCGAGGACGCCGGAAAGGATAACTTACAACAGCCAAATGCGACCCGGCGTCAGGAAAACAGCCATGGCGATCTATGAACAGTATACCTTACTATCGCTTGAAATGAAAGGCGACCCCACGCACAGGTCCATCATGGAAACCAAGCATCACTTTGAAGAGGATATGGGGCTACCACACACCGAGGCTCTGGAAAATGCTATCAGGGTGCGCAAACAACTCTTTCAGGATATGGTGCTTCAGAGGTATCCTGAACTGCCCGACGATGGGCTGATGGGGCCAAAATGGTCCAAATGAACTCCCAGAGTGAGTTAGTGAGTGAGTGAGTGAATGAGGCATGTCCAACGCCCGTCTTAACGCATGGACGCACTAACGATGGTGAGTGAATGACTGAGTTTACGAGTAGTAGCCAAAGTGGATATTTTGGAGGTTTGAAGGAAGGTGTTGGGGTAGCAATGGATCACTTTGGGTCCGAATGCGTCGTTTGAAGTGGCATCTTGTAGCAACACCTGCGAACGCCAAGCTCAACGCTTCAACGCCCTGGTGAATTAGCCCAAAAGCTCTGATTTTCATGGAATTGTCACTAATTCATTGGAAAAACAGTGACGCCCGTCAGCGCCCTTCATTACGCCTTAACGCCCTAGCATAACACCTTGACGCCGCCATGCTATAGACGGGAGAGAGAACAGCAACAACAAGGATGACAGATGAGAGAACAACAACAACAACAGCCGCGTTGGACATGTTTACAATTCAGGAAGACTCTTGTCCGATCAGAGGCCGCCATTTGGCGCTGCATCTGCCATATTCTCGGCTGCTCTTGTCCAATCATAAGCCGTCCTTTGAGAAAGTTCCATCTTTGCTCGGTGTGACCTAAGCATCATCGGGCAGTTCAGGATACCACTGACGCAGCATGTCCTGAAAGAGTTGCTTGCGCATTCTGATCGGATTTTCCAGGGCCTTGGTGGGAAGTAGCCCCATATCCTCTTCCAAGTGACGCTTGGTCTTCATGATGGACCTGTGCGTGAGGTCGCCTTTCATTCCA
>JAVTVY010017051.1:0-62829 GCA_036873755.1 Hanleya hanleyi | reverse complement strand
TTCACTTTGACACCTCACACGACCCATTCGAACCGTGATTAGCTCATCTCTAACCTAAACACACCCCTACATAGCACCCAAAATGCCTGTTTTCTATACTACGACCAGACTGCGCATGCGCAGACTATTGAACACGGACGAACCATTAGTGTAGTCAAGTGCTCCTCCACGAGAGCTTCAAAATAAGACCTCACTCGACCCCATTGGACCATTAGGAACTCACCTAGACTCCAACATGTCCACCCCGTATGGCCCTATACACCCATAGCCATGCAGTATAGGCCTATGGGCCTACCCAGGCCTCGGTGACTTTTTTCAAAAATTTCACCGATTCGCTCCGCAACACTTCCTATCGTGTTCTAAATGACGAGACGAGTAAAACGAGACCCCACAACCCTACCGCAAATGTATAGAAGTGGGTTTCCCAGTAGGATAAACATTGAACCTATACCCCAGTATGGGTCTATATGGGGCTCGGTGACTTTTTCAAAAATTTCACCGATTCGCACGGGGACACTTCCTATCATGTTCTAAATGACGAGACGAGTAAAACGAGACCCCACAACCCTACCGCAAATGTATAGAAGTACGTTTCCCAGGGGGACAAACATTGATCCTATACCCTCAGTATGGGACTATATGGGGTTCGGTGACTTTTTTCAAAAATTTCACCGATTCGCACGGGGACACTTCCTATCATGTTCTAAATGACGAGACGAGTAAAACGAGACCCCACAACCTATACCGCAAATGTGGAGAAGTAGGTTTCCCAGGATGGTCCTATACCTCCCATACCCCATATAGGCATTTTCCCGTAATTTAGGATAAAGTCCGTATTCCGTATTTTTTCAGGAAAATTTTTACATACACCCACCCTGGAACTAGGGGGAGATAACTCTATTGATAGACAAGCCCCGTTAAGCCCGTCGACCTATATACCCCTCATACCCCATATAGGCATTTTCCCAGGTTTTTCGATAAAGTCCGTTTTCCGTTTTGTTTTTTTTCAGGAAAAATTTTACATGCACCCACCCCATTGCCTGAACGCCTCTTCACCTAGGCTTCACTTTGATACCTCACTCGACCCCATTGGACCATTAGTAGCTCCCCTAGCTCCAACACGGCTATTTGCATACCCTTGGACCACCGCGCATGCGCAGAATGCCGCTATTTCAACCCCATACCCAGTCCATTAGATGCCCCTTCATGAATGCCTCACATTGATACCTCACTCGACCCCATCGGTCCACTAGGGGCTCCCCTAGCTCCAAAAAGGCTATTTTCATACCCTTCGGCCACCGCGCATGCGCAGAAGGCCGATATTTCAACCCCACATCCAACCCATTAGATGCCCCTTCATGAATGCTTCACATTGATACCTCACTCGACCCCATCGGTCCACTAGGGGCTCCCTAGCTCCAAAAAGGCTATTTTCATACCCTTCGGCCACCGCGCATGCGCAGAAGGCCGATATGTCAACCCCACACCCAGTCCATTAGATGCCCCTTCATGAATGCTTCACTTTGATACCTCACTCGACCCCATCGGTCCACTAGGGGCTCCCCTAGTTCCAAAAAGGCTATTTTCATACCCTTCGGCCACCGCGCATGCGCAGAAGGCCGATATGTCAACCCCACACACAACCCATTAGATGCCCCTTCATGAATGCTTCACATTGATACCTCACTCGACCCCATCGGTCCACTAGGGGCTCCCCTAGCTCCAAAAAGGCTATTTTCATACCCTTCGGCCACCGCGCATGCGCAGAAGGCCGATATGTCAACCCCACACCCAGTCCATTAGATGCCCCTTCATGAATGCTTCACTTTGATACCTCACTCGACCCCATCGGTCCACTAGGGGCTCCCCTAGCTCCAAAAGGCTATTTTCATACCCTTCGGCCGCCGCGCATGCGCAGAATGACGATATGTCAACCCCACACCCAGCCCATTAGATGCCCCTTCACCTAAGCTTCACTTTGATACCTCACTCGACCCCATCGGTCCACTAGCGGTCCCTACAGATTGCCGAACACTTCCACGAAAACCCACGGGTTTGGGACTACTTTCGGTCCGCGGAGGCAGGCCGCATCACCGCCAGACCGCATCACCGCGAAGAAATACATGTCCCCAAGGTCACGCCACATTCACCCCAACCGGAAGTGACGTCATACCTGCGCCCCATTCACCTGCGCACAACGCCCCAATACCGCCACAAATCCTCCCCATTTTTTTTTCTGCGCATGCGCAGTGAGGCGCTATTACGCCAATTTACCGTTTGTATACTACTCACCTGCTGAAATTCATACAGGTGGATACATTATAATTAGAAAATTGATTGATGATATACCAACTGCATGTTTTACCCATTTCAATCAAAATTATGATTCTAAGGTGCACGTAGCGGTAGTGATTGGTGTTATGCTACATATTCCAAATTTGTAAATGTGTATAATTGGAGGCCTATCACAATAGTCATTGTGGAAATAAAGATGGTTGTCAAAAATCCTAAATGATCGCTATGTACGGGTGCATTATCCAGTATCTACCCTTCTATATATGCATCCCTGGATATACATGAACTTTCGTTTGGACTTTATTCATTGAAACACATTGTAAATATATACAGTAGTCATATTTTTGGAAAGTGTCACATAATTTTATGAGATTTCAACTGTTTGGAAAAAGATATCATACTGTTGGGCAATGTCTCTACCAGGCATCTTACACATTATCGATTTTTAAAATTGATCCTACAAGCTAAGCTCCCCCAGATGTCATGATTAGCGGATCTGACGACTATGGGTCGACAGCGACTAGTGGATGGGAGAACAATTAAGTTGGTGCATAAATACATAAAAGACGTCTGTCGACTAAAAAGCAACCATATGACTCCACAGGAAAGCTTTTCTCGGCACCTCACATTCAGACCCGAGAATACGGTGGATTCTCTGACGTAGCATTAGTATCTCAGCCGCGCTTTCATTGCAGGTGTTCATGTGGAGACTATGAAGTATCTACACGGCCCTAGTACCGGCTTATGCGGAATTAGATACGCTAGCTCGGAAGCTGTGATGACATATCAGCGCAAACAAATAACTCATCTGATATTAATGGCTGAGCATCTAGGCCGTCAGATAGAGTAAACGCATCAACATGGGGTGAGCAATGAACTAAAAACTCAGTAGTTTTCTTCAAACAAACAGATGGAAACTCAGGGGATCACATACAACGATTTTCGAGTTCTTATTTCGGGTCACGGTTGGATACACTACCCCGAGTGTGCATTATGAACATCGTAAAATCTATGTAGTCTGCCCTAGTTCATCTTCACACACCGAGCCAATTTTACGTTAAAGGAGTACTTACCTTATTTTTGAGTGTGACTATATTTATCAGCAATCGTATTCCAAACCTTATTGTAAAAAACTTATGTTGATAGAATGCGAAAGAAAGAAAATATTGACTATTTGTCGCTCGCAACGGCGTGCACTGGGCGCCGCCATTGCACCACTACGTGACGTTTTTAGATGAGCGGAAGTGAGATTATACTCATCTAAAAACGTCACAACGTCATGGATATTTAAGGTTGATCGTGCTGATCATGCCGATAATTCGAAGGAGAAGGAACCCAGTTAATTCAATGACGTTCTAGTTGATTTTAGTAGTTCAAGTGTAATCATGAAAATGTTTATGAACTTAGAAGCATCGTCGTTCAACTGAAATCACTGGAAAATTGCAGAGGACAATCTTTTAGTTTACCGCTTAGTTTCAAATTTTGTCCAAATTGAATCGGGCAAGTCTCAGTTGAAAAATTTTGGGATAGAAATTTCTCAGTTGGCGAAGATAATCTAAACCAATTTCCTTTTAGGAATCCCCATGTGGAATTTGCCGCGCCAGTTTATTCTTGGAATTAAAACTCGAACCCAGAGTAATTCAAATGCCGTAGTTGGAACGTCCCTGGATCAAGCGTTAGCCGTGACGTTGTCCTGAATTCTGACGTCATCAGTCACGTCATCCCACAGGCAAAATGGCGGCGCCCACGTCGACCTCAAAGCGGAAACATGACTTCATAAATTGTGATAAATATAATAGGTTATCGCCTTCTACGAAAGTAAAATATTTGGATATATTTCTTCAAGAGTCTAACCTTTGTAATAGAAACCTGTATAAAATAAGTTCGAACTAGCGTCGATATATTAGGCCTTCAAAATGCGAGATGTAAATTTCATCTACCAAGCAGAAAATGCATTTTAGACTGTGACGTCACTGTGATATGATCAGAGCGACCATCTTGTAAATCGCCCAGGACAGGGAGGGTTAAAAATCATGCTTGACCTTCATACAAAGATGTGGTGACTTTTGAACATTTCATGCAAAATTAGTTTAATTCACCACCATCTGGTCGAACTGGAATGCGCATCTGATTTGCAGCATTTCCTATCCCTGTGGTAAAACCCACAGAACAGAGTCTCGTCATGTACGTAATTTGTTAGTATGATACAATGTGTTTATCAAATGGCATTTTATTGCGTTGGTCGTCCAAAGGAGAAGTGCTTGTCGATCTTTTGTTTTCAGACCCGCACAAATCAAGAATTGAAGAAACAAGACTTGAGACGTGGATTCATTCGCTGCCATTTAAAGATCTGACACCAGCGCACTTTTCCAATTCAGTAGGAATGATTTCAATATAGACCAAATTTGTACCCATCGAAGCTTCATCAGTCAATGCCATTCCATCTTTAACCAACCTCTTACAACTAGCGGAAAAGCATGTTCCCCATCGGCATAAATGATATTTCGTCTCTTTTATGGTATGACATTCATGTAGTAAAATGTGAATATATGGCAATCCAGAAATCCAGGTTTCATTTTGAGCTAGCAATTTGATGAATTGCAAGAGCCGTACTGCCTGAACTGGGTTCCAACTCATTCATAGTCGCAACCACACCTGCAAATCGCATGAGAGGAAGAGTAGTTCTACAGCTTCAACATGTGCATGACAGTGCCTGGATAAATCTGGCTTCCTTGTAATTATTGAGGACACTGAGACATTCGTGTTCTGTATCTCAGCTACGCTTTTATTGTGGGGTTTAATGTAGACAACATGAGTTAAATAGTGGAATTACATGAAAATATTGAAGAACAAACGATATAATAGCTAGGTCGACACAGCAGATAAAAACTGATGAATTGTGTCTGTCGTATAATAAACAGCTCATGATTAATACGGGGGTAACTATTCATTAAGTGCAAGTCCTTTTTTTCGTACACCATTTTGTAAGGCTCGACGCCGACAAACCTTTATGACCTTATTAATAAGCATATGAAGCGAGTTTCATGTGTTTTATTTGCTGTGGGACGAATTTGTATACTAATGCAAGGGGTCCTTTCCCTAAAATCAGCTGAATGATCTCCAATTTTGCGATTTGTTCTGCATTTTTTTATTGCAATATCAACCGTGTTAATGGAACGTTGGGAAACTACTTGAAACATAAAACTTCTAGCCAACACTTACACCGTTGTGGAAGTTATTGAAACCGCGGTAGAAATCATATACTGGGGTTTGTTTTGATAGTTTTTGTGGATTTCAAAATATTCGATATTCTTCCCAGGTTTTCGAGGTTTCTCTTCTGATTTGCTGTGTTTCAACAACGCCTATCGATGTGATCAGCGTTTTATTTTTGCAATCCATCTAAAACAAGGTTAAAATTGCAAGAAATGAAGAAGAAAATTCATTGGAACGTAGGAAAATTCAGATTTCAACAACGTATAAGAAATTTGTCAAGCAACCTGAAAAGTTTCGTATTATCATTGAAATATGAGTAACATTGTAATCTAATTTCAAGTTTTATCGAAAAACGTTTTAGCTGCGTTATGTGTTAAAAGTGTAATTTCAAAACGCCTCTCAAGGTGTAAAAACCCAGCATACGTCACTATTCATTCTGAAACAAATTTTTTACACTCGATTTATAAGTGTCAAAGTGCAGTCACAAAGTGTACGAAAGGCCTTTCCACATATTAGACAAGGTGGAGACTAAATTATGCCGTGGTGAACAAAAATTGATGGACATCCTAGTTTCTACGCATACTAGTAGTAGTCTCCCTTGCCTTAAAGCAGCCGACACTGCTATTTGGGACCGCTTGATACATGAGCAGATGGATCATCACTACGGCTAATGAAAGTCCGCAAAACTAAGTGCACATGTCTGACACTGTCAGAAGTGGTCAGACAGACTGGAATAATAAATAAACTGCACATTATTTACTGTGAACGCTTAGGCAACGAAACTAACGTGATTTCTAAGTAATTATGAAACTCAAAGTGTACGAAGAAAATTGAATTTGAGATTTTGCTTGTGAAGCGGGAGAGGATTGCTAAAAACAGAATCTAAACCTTTCCCAGTTTCGTTTACAGGTATAGATTCTCTATATAACCATATGAGATGGTAGGAGACAGGCCATATAAACCCTAGTATGTGCAGTGATGAAACGCAGTAAAATATGTACGAATTCACCGCTATATATAGCACATAGTATCCAAGTCTATAATAACATCTTATCAAATTCAAGAAGCGTGAGTTTTATTATTCCGAACAGTTTAACGATGAATTTATTTAGAGTCTTCCTTTGAATAGACGTCAAACACGAAGGCGGCGATCTATTAAAGTGTATCTTCACTTCTCGTTCCACAGTCACGCCCGAGAGATAGATCGTTTAACTTCTCTTTCACTTGTTTGTTGCTTGTTTTATATAGTCTCTTTTTGCATGCGAGCTCCTCGTCGCATAGATGATATTGTAGATGGTTGAAAATCCAATTACACTCTTTGGTAAATGACCGCGTCGGGATTGAACGGATCTACGATGGGCATTGTATCAAATACTTGATGTTCGTTTGAAATGGTTAGATATACTTTCACGGTATATAGTTTTCAATTAAGCCAAGGTTTTCTCGCAAGAGTTTATCTTGACCGAAAAAAAATCGTTTTATACACTCATAAATCTTTATAAAATTGGATAAGATCATCATAAACATGGATAAAATCGGCCATATAAAATCATACAGTATCAATCTTCAAATAGTGCGTTTGATAGTAGTGCTCTTTAACATCGTATCTGGGCTCATAATATAAATCCGTACACTCCTTTCTGCCGTGTACTCTCTTATACCAGCAGTTGGTCCATTCCAAGCTTCCGAGCGGACATCTACGAAGGAAACCGATTTACTCTCAAAGAGAGAGGGAGAGTTTTAATATTGCGAATTCAAACTCGAGTGTGATATAGATCACGTGTCACTGTCTAGCATGTCACATTTGGACATTCTGGACAGTGTGCAGCATGTCAGATGGAAATTTGTTGGATACTCTCTCGTATGTCGCATGCGAATCTCCTGGACACTGTTCAGTATGTCACATCGAGTCTTCTAGACCGTCCAGCATGTCGCATGCATGTTACATCATATCCGAGCTCATAATGAACATCTTCCAGACCCGTCCAAGACAGCAAGTACATGGCGGCCCGATGTCGGCTCAATATGTTGAGTTTCATCGGGCCAATGTCGGTACCCGATGACGGCTCAACGAGCTTTTGCCACGCTGCTCGATGACGGTATCGACCTCGGTGTAAGAGCGTCCAGTCGCGCATCAACTTCGGCCCATGCCCTGTGTATAAATTGCAATTGCATCGGCCCTACGGCGGCCCTCAGTCAGCCCACCATTCATGGATGGGAATCCCCCACCTCCGCTATGCACCCCCCACCCCGCCCACCGCCAAATGGCCTTCCTCGGTTGCACAGTTTGGTGTTTTTGCATGCAGTTCACTGGTTACAATATACACCAGTAGTATAAGTAATTAAGTAGCATCTAAATTCAAAAAATTCATAAAACTTTAAACAACGAATTCTTTGATGAAGCTAATAGACAGAATACATGATAATTCTGAAAGTTACCGGTTATCAACATTCTGCCATTGTGGTTTAAACAATATTTTATTAAGTCGAGGATAGGCGAACAGGGCTAGCCTATATAAACGCCGCTCCCGAAGCCGTTGGTATATCATACATATAAAGAAGATGGCGGAACATATATAACAGAGTTGATAGTGCAGAGAAAATAATAATATAACATAGGTAACAAATTAATGAGATATTAACTAAGAAAAATTTGACTGCCAAAAGTTAAAGAAATTAGACCTTAATTGGTGTACTTCAACGATAATAATTACCGTGTGTCTAGCGATAATATATTACGCGCATAATTAAAGCATGATGCTAATTAATAATGGATGGCAAATGGCAAACATTCCAAAATCCAAGGATGTTAGGTAACAAACCGATGTGAATCTATTAAATATTGTTGAACTTTTAAAAAAGTACGTGTACCATTACCAAAAGTCCACTACTACAAATGTAACCTGTCATACATGCACTGTTAACAATTTTCCACCTGTCCACACTGTACGACAAATGAGGGCAACAGATTACACTCCATGCCAATTGTTCACAACTGATTGTGCACACAATTTGGAAGATGATTGTCAATCGTTGCAATATTTAACATTATTATACCTCACTGTATATTCGTTTATTTTAATGGTCCATGTGTGAAAGTTCGTCAGTTACTTGCCGAAGGGCGGTGGTTCTCCCCGGGTACTCCGGCTTCCTCCACCAACCAAACTGACTGTCACCATATGAGTGAAACAAACTTGAGTGTGACATTAAGCCAAATTCCCTCCCTCGTTTATTTTAATTGGTTGAGACACCATCACGTGATATTCCGCAATTCTCGATGTCTTATGGAAAAAACAGCTCGTCAATGTGATATCCCACGATCTCGCGCCAATATCACACGATCACGCGCTGACGTCACACAGCAGAGGCAATGTCACACGGTCTCGCGCAGTTATCGCCCGTGAACAGACTCTTTCGTGGCATTGTCGTATGTTGTGCTGTCATTCCGCTGTAATCACGATGGCGTGTACAGACAGAAAGCGTTTTACGTTAGGTTTTCGCTGCCTTGGTTTTTCTCTTTACACTGTAGGTCTATTTGTATTGTTTATGGCTTTTTTCGGTATAATAAAACAGATATTGCATGCTTTGAGGTGTGAAATCACGATTTGTCAGCTCTCGAAGGTGATGTTCAACTCGTGCTCCGCACTCGTTGAACATCACCTTCTCGAGCTGACAAATCGTGATATCACACCTCACAGCATGCGATATCTGTATATTATATAATGTTCACACGTTGTGATTACAAACAATTGTTCACCACTGTCCACACTGTATGACAGTCATTGTTCGACTATTTTCCACATTCAACTGATTGTCCAGTGATGTTGTCACTGTATGACAACTGAACGGTCACCACTGCCCACACTGAATATCAACTGATTAGGCATTTCTGCCCACGCTAAATACCAACTGATTATCCACCACTGCCCGGGACCGCACTGCGGTGGTCTAATGGTTAGAGCGTCGGCCTCGTAAGCGGTAGTTACTGGGTTCGATCCCAGGCCGGGTCATACCTAAGACTTGAAAAATGGAACTTGTTGCTCCCTCGCTTACGCTCAGCATTAAGAGGATAGAACAAGGACTGGTTCGCTCGGTGTCAGCATAATGTGACTGAGTGGGGTGTCACGTCTGCCTACGGCATGATATTTCAGTGGGACAGCACTATAAAATGGCAGCATTAGATCTGCTCTGTTACAAGTAGGTTCCCCTGCCTCTCCCCCTCCCCTCCCTTCCCTTCCCCGTCGTGATATAGCTGAAAAAATGTTGAAAGCCACGTTAAACCCTATTCACTCACTCACTCACTCCACCACTGCCCTCACCATTTCCATTGACAACTGATTGTCCAGCATTGCTTGTCACTGTATGACAACTGATTGTCCAGCACTGCTTGCCACTGTATGACAACTGAGTATCCAGCATTGCCGACACTGTAGGACAATTGATTATTCCCGCATGCCGAGACTGTATGACAATTGATTAATTATCCACCGGTCACCTTTGTCCATGTTGTATGAGAACTGATTGTTCAACACTGCTGGTCACTGTATGACTGCTGATTGTCCAGCACTGTTTGTTATTGTATTGCAACTGATTATCCAGCACTGCCGACACTGTAAGACAATCGGTTATTCACCAGTGCCGACACTGCATGACAACTGACTAATTATTCACCGCTCACCATTGTTCATGATGTATCACACTTGATTGTCCAGCACTGTTGCCACTGTATGACAAATGATTATCCCGTCCTTCCCTAATCATTGTCCATATATGACAACCGATTGTCCAGTACTGTTGTTACTGTATGACAACCGATTATTCACCGCTGTCCTCACCATTGTTCATGTTGTACGGCAATCGATTATCCGCCATTGTACATGTGTACATGTTACATAATACTGATTATCCACCAATCTTGACTGCACTACTATCGATTGCCTTCTGCCAATTCTACCACCATATCATGGGTCCGACAAAGCGGAACAAAATGATCCCACAGAGAGAATATAAAGTCCTCGACAGGAAATAACAGTAAATCGGTGAGGATTGAATAAATATAAAATTTAGGAGTATCGCATGAAGTGCCATGTTGTTGCAATTGTTGTCATACTTGAAAGGGGTTTTTGGATTATTAAATCCCAATTACCTGAATCTCTGTATGTGTGTATAGTATAGGCGGCCTTGATACAACATAATGCACAGGGCCTAACTGATCATTTGTATTCAAATTTGAAAACAAAATCATCATAGTTCATCATATAATGGGGTGTACATCTTCGAATTATTTTTGGCAAGCCTATATGTGCACAAAGTTTGAAAAGCTTCTAGTCATAACTCCGATTTCGTTTCACTGGAGCGCTAATTGATTGTACAGGTAAAATGAAACTAAGGATTCTGCAAAAAAATAACATTTAAATTCGTGTCCTATGAAGCGCGTTAATAAGTCTGCTATACGTTTCATGAACCTCAAGTTAAGCAACACTCTAAATGTAATTGATTATACAACTTCAGTGTGATAGACGGACAGAGGGACAGACATGCAGGAATTAACATGTCACAGGGTGACAGAGACGATTTCTGAACTTCAAATATTCTTTGGCCCAGGAAGAATCATTTACCACTAATATAAACATGATATCTCTCTCTCCAAAGTCAGCCGGACGCGTGGAGATAAATACATGGTTACAAAATGGGCCAGCAGAATAAAACAGGCCTTTCGAAACGAACCCTTAATATGTCAAGCTTATTCAAACGTCCGTATGTGTCCTATATTCATTTCTTTCCAAGCATCGGGTAAAATTACAAGGTACGTTTACAAAACCATTATCCTTTGGAGGACTAAATTACACAGAAGACGGTGAAAAAAGTTTAGGTGCAATTAGCAGATTTTATTTCTTCTGTGAACAAACAGACAGAACGACGAGTATTTCCGAACACCGGGGGAAACAGAAGGGACACCTGTTTTATGGGAAATGAGAGACGCCTTTTTACGTTCATATTTGCCGCGCAGGTGATTATATTACCGACTTGTGATTTTACAGTAGTCACAGATCTATTAGGATAGCTGAAATTACACTGATCGATGAGGTTGGGGATGACCCGAGCAGTCAAAGCGAACAATAGCGAACACCACGTTTGTCTTGTTGATGGCGTAATATTATACCTACAGACAGGGCGGAGATGGCCTCCCTATATAAACATAGGTTCAAATTCTTGAAATAATTGAGTTGAGAAACCCGATAAGACCAGGAGACAAAGTTTGACCAAATTTCAGAGGATGGTACCTTTTATGCGTCAATTAAACGGTAGGCTTAACAAGTAACCGTACGTAACTGATATCGCCTTATATTTTGTCGGTGCGGAGTGACAAAATATGCTTCCTGTCATTCGGTTCAAAATTACATCTTAAACGAGGGGATCTGTGATTGGGTCAATCATGTCAGAGTCATTAAACATGGGATTGGTTTCTTATCAAATTTTGTGTAGAATACAGGAGGAGAGTGGCTCTGAATATATTAGCGAAAGGCTGATATTTTTTATATTTTTAATTATGTGTTTTTGTATTCGTCATAGTGTAATATGAGTGAGACCAAAGAAAAACTTATCGGTTACTGTGCATTTTTTAGATGTAGACAATGTTAAGTGGACTGATCAGTGCTCAATTCTACTCTAACTGAACCCAATTTAACCGCGTCACAAACTAAAACTGATGAAACACATCGTACCCATATTTTGCTTGTTTTGAAAACTTTACAACCAAGAAAATTGTTATTGATATCATATTCAACAGATGTTTAGAGAAAATTTCAAGACGAAGACATCAATGTGTTTACAGGAACACCTATGCCCCGCCCTGTGCATTCAACATGTGTGCAGTATGTGCTGGACCGTATTTTATGGCCATCGTAGAGTTGTCATTTGATCCCCAATAATTTGATCACTGCACAGTCACACGGTAAACATTTTTCGCATGGTGACCCTGACCTTTGTCCTATTGCCCAGACAAATCTTCAGGTCAACACGTGCAACACACCTGTGACCTTTCAAGAAGATTTATGACCTAAAATATACCTAAAATATGAGCTTGACCTTTGACCTATTAACACAAAAAATCAATAGGCTTCTTCGGGTCAACGCAGACAACACATTTGCGAACCTACAAGAAGATCGGTGAAGCTTGACTCAAAATATCATCTGAACAATTTTAAGGGTTGCAGAGAGAGGGAAGGAGGACGGAAGTTCAACGCAAACACATAATGCCACAAAAGTTGGTGTGGCATCATCACTGTCACTAAACCATCAGCGTTGGATTCGTAACTTTATAGACATGAGAGACGTCCCACAAGCTCCTATATATGTGCATATTTTAAGAAAGATATCAAGTATTGGATGCTGTAAATATTGCACAAAGTTCTTGCAGTATATGAAAATATATGATGCATGCCACTCGCATAGAGTGCCTGTTTAAGTAGACATGGGTCAACAGCGCATCCAGGTGTACCAATACGCGTATCTTAATAATGAGGATTATATACAACACTTCAAAGAAAACAAGGGGTGCCAGCAGTTTAATATGTTGTGTTCAACACTTATACTGCACATGTGTATACACTTATGCAATATGCAATACGAGGCGTGTTAAATATAACATTCTCTTTCAGTGCAAAGCGTTGTACCCTAAATAACACTATCCCATCTCAACTCTACCTTTTGGGAAATAAAATACAGAATTAAAATATAAGGAATATTTCGTAAACTCTATAATAGTTTTGTGGATTCAAGAGAAAATATATAGATTTGGGGTTTCTGTATCATGTAAATGGGAGTTGTGGTTGTACAATTCTGCACTAGACTTAACTTTGCATTCACAGATAGGGTCTTGTGTGCTTACCCATCAATCAGTGACAAAGTCTGATAAATAATGAATAATACAACTGACAAGTATATACATGTGATATTGACTGTCGTCCGGATAAAAATTTCATGGCTGGATTTACGTGCGATACTTCTATATACTTCTCATCACCCCAGGAACCTTTGCCCTCATGTTCTACCGTGTAATTAATCCTGTATATGGACAAAAACTCAGTGATCGCAATACCGCATCCCGTGGAGATCTGTGGCAAATATGTTTATATATCTATCAACTTCAACAGAGAGATAAAGAAACATATAGATGCTGAGGAGTAGTCGAAATGGCGAGACGATTGATTTATATATCTTGTTTCGCTGTGTGAAAAGAACTCATTTTAAAAGGCGTGACCTAGGGGGTAACCCCGCCGCAGGCCTACATTCTGCGAGAAATTGGCGAAACACAAAGATATACTCCCGATGTAATATAATACGCTTGGGAAAGAGACACGTTCATATCTATACGGGTAGTTCGAGCTTTTGTATGAATAGACATGCTATTCATTTTAGTAAAAATTTTGAAGTTGGAGGAGATACGAAGATGTATTCTGAGTTATATTATTATCAAGATTTCATATAACGTTATGACATGGCGTCGTTCTCGGATGAAGCAATAAAATAGTCTTCAGCTAAAATCACACTGAAACGCATATATACAAATGCTGCAGTCGTGTCGATAGTAGTAGTATAAGAGCATTTCAGCGATACTTGACCTCAGAAATTTGCATATTTTGTGGAGGACACGTGGAGGTCACACGCGACAGCCAATCAGAAGCGAGTATTCTGTCACATGGGGTCATTGTGGTGGGGTGGTGGATGGTGGGTTTAAGATGGCGGTTGTGGTGGGGTGGTGGATGGTGGGTTTAAGATGGCGGTTGTGGTGGGGTGGTGGATGGTGGGTTTAAGATGGCGGTTGTGGAAATTTGCATATTAGGGAGGTCACGGGAGGGTCACAGAGGTCAAGTGCAGTATAGTTCCGGCAGAAAGACCAAAAGCTACCTCCAATCCAGGAGAGTTCCAATTGCTGCAGGGGATGTATTCAGGATGTATTCATCCGCGGTGATGCGGTCTGACCGCGGTTTTGGCGGTGATTCGGTCTCGGGAAAAAGCTTCCGCGGAGAAAAAGTAGTCCCTAGATAAAATGGTCCGATGGGGTCGAGTGAGGTATCAAAGTGAAGCTTACGTGAAGGGGCATCTAATGGGCTGGGTGTGGGGTTGAACTATCGGCATTCTGCGCATGCGCGGTGGCCGAAGGGTATGAAAATAGACGTTTTGGAGCCAGGGGAGCCCCTAATGGTCCAATCGGGTCGAGTGAGGTATCAAAGTGAAGCATTCGTGAAGGGACATCTGATGGGCTGGGTGTGGGGTTGAACTATCGGCATTCTGCGCATGCGCGGTGGCCCAAGGGTATGAAAATAGACGTTTTTGAGCTAGGGGAGCCCCTAATGGTCCGATGGAGGCGTATGAGGTATCAAAGTGAAGCATTCGTGAAGGGGCATCTAATAGGCTGGGTGTGGGGTTGAACTATCGGCATTCTGCGCATGCGCGGTGGCCGAAGGGTATGAAAATAGACGTTTTGGAGCCAGGGGAGCCCCTAATGGTCCGATCGGGTCGAGTGAGGTATCAAAGTGAAGCATTCGTGAAGGGGCATCTAATGGGCTGGGTGTGGGATTGAACTATCGGCATTCTGCGCATGCGCGGTGGACCAAGGGTATGGAAATAGACGTTTTGGCATCTAGGGGAGCCACTAAGGGTCCGATGGGGTCGAGTCAGGTATCAAAGTGAAGCATTCGTGAAGGGGCATCTGATGGGCTGGGTGTGGGGTTGAAATATCGGCATTCTGCGCATGCGTGGTGGCCCAAGGGTATGAAAATAGACGTTTTGGCATCTAGGGAAGCCCCTAAGGGTCCGATGGGGTCGAGTGAGGTATCAAAGTGAAGCATTCGTGAAGGGGCATCTGATGGGTTGGATGTACGGTAGGAATATCATGCGCAGACAGCAATGCGGAGCTCTCGGCCAATCAGAAGTGAGTATTTCAAATCCGTCACAGAGCTCTCAGCCAATCAGAAGCGATTATTTTGACCCGGTGCATTATGGGACATATCCAAGATGTCGGCACGTATGTTCAAGATGGCGGCACATCCGGTGTCGAAAACTGGCCATTTCGTCGGGATGTGGTCACCTAGTGTCGAAAACTGGACCCTGTATGGGTCCCGCTAGACGTTGTGGAGCTAGGGGCGCCACTAATGGTCCAATGAACAAGTGTGTGACGTCACTTCCGGTTGGGGTGAATGGGGCGTGACCTCTGGCCATGTCTAGACTTGTCTGTGTCTGTCATGTACTGGGGGTTTTTTTTCTCTACAATGGCGTTCACGTGGTGTGGTGGGTCTGCGCAAGTGTGTCACGTCACTTCCGGTTTTCACTAAAACGATCTCCAACTTTTCCGGCCCCGGCGGGCCCCGGCCCCCCACCGCAGCGCGCGCGCGCGGGTTATCCGGCCGCAGCGCGTGCGCGCGCGCGGGTTCTCCGACAGTGCGCGGCATCACCGGCAGCGCGCGGATGCATATGCCATTGTGGAAAACCCCCACAGACAGGTCAGTACATGCATTCCTATGATGTTCACGCATAATAAAAATGTAATCTGTGTTGTTGTTGTTGCTCCCTTTTTTGGACTAACCCATCAGAATAGTACGTATCACGGACTACACCCGTAGAGCTACATCTGGTCTATAAAACACGTCCCTCTGGATCCTACACCTTCATTTCTACGGTTGCAGAGCCACGGCGGAGATCCAGCCCCATGCGACTCGCATTTTACAGTATGCCACCGTGGTGAATTCATTCACGGGTTACCGAGCAGTGGTCCGGTCCATGTTTGCAGATGGCGACGACAACGAGGGACGACGCCAGATCCTGAACGAGTTCACAGAAGCGGTCCTCCACAGAGTGCACTCGATGGAGAGGCGTGCCATCACTCACCACTACTGGACTATGACAGCCATCCTTGATGCTCGGGCTATGGACCACGAGCGCTCACGCCGGAACCAGCGCCGGCTGGTTGGCCTCATACTAGTCTGTGCCCTATTTACCCTGGCGCTGTGGTATTGACACTATAAATACCAGGGTCAGACAGAGTGTGTGTCATTTACCCTTAGTCATTGGGTCAACCGTGTCACCGAGAGACCTACCCATAAATACGAGAGACAGACAGAGTGTGTGTCATTCACCGTTCGACATTTAGAGCAAGCATGTCATCCGACCTACGAGCCATTCTGCCCCTTACACCCCGGGTGGGGTTACACGTCTATGAAGATAAAGTCACCCTGGTGGAAGACCGTGGAGATATTTGCTGGGCGCCCGCTGAGACCTTATCGAATACGGTGACGCTACCTCGTGACGGCTGGACCAAATTTAAACGGGTGTTGAGCGGCGAGCTCGACGGAAACCTCATCCACATAGACAATGCCATCTACGTATACCGTGCAACCTTCTTCCTACGCCTGGGCCGCTACCAAGACCCTACGCGATGCTTCACCCTAGACCCCGATCTGTGGTCAGCCTTGGAGAAAGTGGTGCCTATTGTGGACCAGCTGTTTACACCGGACGAGCGATCATCACACCAGTTGGGGTGGGCTCGTGCTATTGAGGACGCGCTGGCTGAACCCCATGAACAACTACATGAACCCGACGACGATGCCATTGATTACCCGGCTAGACTCAGTCAGCCCAATGACATGACCACCTGATCCTTTGATCTCACGGGGTTCTCCTATAAATACGAGAGACAGTGAAATCTGGTAACATTCACGTACTGACCATGACGGAGCATATAGTACTGGCGTATTTCAGCTTGACCCCCGAGGTTTTCCTGCACGTGTATGCGGATAAGGTCGATATCATGGAGGAGGTGGGAGACATCTGTGATGCGGACCCTACACAACCGCGCCCGACTCACATTCGTCTGTCCCGGGAGGGCTGGACCAAATTCAAACGGGTGTTGTCTGGTGAACTGGACGGCGATTTCATCCACTTGTGTCACGATGTGTACATCCGACGCGGCCCTTTCTTTGCTCAATTGGCTCGGCTAGATGGGGGTACAGTGCATTTTACCCTTCACCCTCATCTATGGTCTGCATTGGAAGATGCCGTGGTAGATGTGGATGAAGTGCTTATCAAGCGGTCATCAGACGAGTTGGACTGGTCATTGACCATGGCCACTGTGGAAGCCCACGAAGAAAATCAGAAAGAAACTCCGGCCCAAGATATACCCGTTATAAATAAACGATAGAGCCAGGGTCCATCATCATTTTGTCACCATGAAGCGCTGGGAGAAGGTGTTGGATAACTTATACTACAGTCCCGACAGTCCGGCGGCCTATAGTGCATTGTCGGCTCTCTATCGAGCGGCCAAACCCCAGGGGATACAACGTGCCCAAGTCCGAGATTGGTTAAGAAACAAGACACCTATACCTTACATCGATCTGTCCGTCGCCATTTTCTACGGAACCGCGTTATCGTGGGAGGAATAGATGCCCAGTGGCAAGCGGATTTGGTCGATATGAGCGCCTTTGCCAAACACAACGATGGGAATCGGTATATTGGTATATAATGAGTTACTGTGTTCGGGTTTTTTTTTCTTTTTTGGTGTCATTTTTGGAAACTTGATCACCCCAGGGAAATGCCCAGGGTGAAATATGAAAGGGGTACACCCAGAGGGGAATATGTCAATGGAGAAATGTCGGGTAGATCAAGGTGGTGGTGGGGGGGGTATGTCCTACAATCGATTCAATGGCAAAGGGTTAGAATGTCGTATGTCGAATTCGGTCTTTGAATTATGGGGGCGGAAATTCTTTAATTGTCGACTGCTGAATATTACGGACTAGATGCTTGTATTTACGTTCCTCGCGGGAAAATTCCAAGTTTAGTTCCGAAATTTGCTCACTAGGGAGACAAGGACAATGTCCGCTGTACGAGTCACGACAAAAATAAATTGTAGTATACAACCAAGAACTAAAACCTAATAATCGAGATAGTACGACATTTCGGCTATTTTTTTTTCTCTGCCTTTACAAGACATATTCACCTCATACGAGACGAACGGCCGAATGTTTTCAAATATTGGAAAACGCGATTAACCGCCGTAGAAATGACTATAAGTTAAAAAGGTAAACTTTTTAATTACAATAATATGAAGCCAATTATGAATAGTAGTGTTAAACATGTGGTGTCAAACGTGTAACAAAATCCTTTTTAGCATATTTATTTTCCACTGCTAAAAAGCCACTGGACCAGATACAAGATGTTACTTCCAGGTCTGGGACTAACTGTGTAGATTGTGATCCTTTGAATATGAGGTTATAAGCCTAAACAAATGAGGAATCTACAGGCTCAACCAGTAATGACCTCAAGATGATCTTACTGGAGGATGTGAAAGTCGTTTATTTCATTGACCCCTATATAGTTATCAATAAAAAATCCTGAACAAAATAGATCATTTAGAGTTTGCAAAGTAAGACTGACGGTAGTTCATCTTTTTACATAGTTGAAATTAAAAGAATACTTCTTAACGGGAATAGCCCTTTCTGGTGGCATCAATTGCGTTGACAGGGAGAAGATATTAAGATCATTTTGTAGAGTTCAAATATTTTCTGCGTTATTTCATCCCTCTGTAATTCTAAACGGTAAGCAGTTATTTTTGGTATGACATCGCAGCATCTGATAATGGGATTGATCGATATGCTAGTAATGTTAGCAGTGTGGGAAAGATTTACTTCTCAAAAGGAATGTCCTAGTCGTAAGCCTGTCTATTGACATCGGGCTTCGGCGGAGGTCTGATCTTTTAACACCGAGATTAAACAATCTCTCAATTCACATTCGCAAGCGAATAAAAAACCAGATGCGATAATTTTTATTGATAACGATAATAAATGTGGGTTGAAACAGAGCTTATGAAAATCTCTGCATAGTGATGGACGGAATGATCGATTTTGCTGACGAAAAATTCAGATAGAAGAGGGAATTTTGCTAAAATTGGCGAATTTAGACAACAGATGGCGATCGTGCATTGTCAGGCTAATTTGACACGAGCGGAGCACGAGCTGGTCCCCGCGTGCTGAGAGGTGTACATATCTGTCATAGTCATATTGTATATACAAAGAATACAATGAAAAAGATGAACGGCATGGTTCACATGTTACATGTCACCGTTGAACGCTCCACGTACGCAAGCGCGAGTTGGCCGTAGCGTTCGAATAGGGCGGAGCAATTGATTGACAGAAGCACACAGTCTAATCTATCCCATTATCCGCCCCAAAATTTTCAAGACGGCATATAACTGTCACTAATCGAACCAAGAACGGGTTTCAACCTTCATGAGCATATACGTAGTGTCCACACGAACGTTCGATTCCATTCCATATGTAGTAAAACAACAGAACGAAGGTAGTGAGAGAGAAAAAGGCTTGTTTCGCTGAATAAATATTATGCATTCCTCTCAGGCCTCATAGAAATATTCAAATATTATCATCACTGTCTATTCAGAATATACGGTACGTAATATACGGTACGTAGCGTGGTGCAATCATGAAGCGTGCCTTATTTACATGTATTATGAGAAGACACGCGGGTTATAATCCACAGTTTTTGTAGGACAGGTTACGAAGGGTCTGTTGTTAAATAAATTTGATCGATTTGGGTTGAGGGGAAGGTCAAGAGATGGCGTGGTGTGGTATTTTACTTCGTTTGCAACTTTGGGGCAATTCATATAATTAAAGCCCGAGTCTGTGTTCTCTGTGTGGTATATATGTTGTCTAGAAATATCTGCTCTAATTAATATATATGAGTGATACAAGGAAACCAAAAAGTGAACCTATAGTGTCCATGGGTATTCTTTTATAAGGGTCAATTAAAATCTGAATATATCTATCTCTAATTAGAAACTTGACAGGATCTATTTAGAGTACATTTTGGTCATTGGGCGGTATAGATCCGCTTGTGAAAAGAATTACACCTATTTAATTTGGAAGCTAGGTTTTGGCTAAGCGTTTTTACTACGTCTATAATATAATTATACCACAATCCCTACGCAAATAAACTATACAAAAACTGTGACTAGTTTCGTGAATTAGTTCCAACACTTCGTATGCATCAACAAACAGTGGTAATTATATGATATGGTGCTTGGTTATTTGAAACCAATCTATATGTTAATTAAAAACTTGTTTAATCAACCAGTGATTTAGGAGCAAAGATTATATCAACGCATAGGCCTATACTAATCACGAAATTAGACCTTTATTAAGACTGTTCAAGTATGCTTATCCGACAGTGCTATACATGAAATAAATCCGACTGATACGATTTCCATCTTTGACTACATCTTGTATCTTTATTGACTGAGGAGCTGCAAAAGTTCAACTGTTTATTAGAGAAGGCACACATGAACGTTCAACTGTTTATTAGAGAAGGGACACACGAACGTTCAACTGTTTATTAGAGAAGGCACACACGAACGTTCAACTGTTTATTAGAGAAGGCACACACGAACGTTCAACTGTTTATTAGAGAAGGCACACACGAACGTTCAACTGTTTATTAGAGAAGGCACACACGAACGTTCAACTGTTTATTAGAGAAGGCACACACGAACGTTCAACTGTTTATTAGAGAAGGCACACACGAACGTTCAACTGTTTATTAGAGAAGGCACACACGAACGTTCAACTGTTTATTAGAGAAGGCACACACGAACGTTCAACTGTTTATTAGAGAAGGCACACACGAACGTTCAACTGTTTATTAGAGAAGGCACACACGAACGTTCAACTCTTTATTAGAGAAGGCACACACGAACGTTCAACTGTTTATTAGAGAAGGCACACACGAACGTTCAACTGTTTATTAGAGAAGGCACACATGAACGTTCAACTGTTTATTAGAGAAGGCACAAACGAACGTTCAACTGTTTATTAGAGAAGGCACACATGAACGTTCAACTGTTTATTAGAGAAGGCATACACGAACGTTCAACTGTTTATTAGAGAAGGCACACATGAACGTTCAACTGTTTATTAGAGAAGGCACACACGAACGTTCAACTGTTTATTAGAGAAGGCACACACGAACGTTCAACTGTTTATTAGAGAAGGCACACACGAACGTTCAACTGTTTATTAAAAAAGGCACACACGAACGTTCAACTGTTTATTAGAGAAGGCACACACGAACGTTCAACTGTTTATTAGAGAAGACACACACGAACGTTCAACTGTTTATTAAAGAAGGCACACACGAACGTTCAAGATTCGACGTGGTATATCAGAGAATGAGAGAAGATCGTGATTTTGAATTTGACCACGATTTATGCAGGTGTAAATGAAATGTCACAGGGCTGGTCACATAGGGGTGAATTGTCACAGGGCTGGTCATATAGGGGTGGGTTGTCACAGGGCCGCTGGTCATACAGTGGTGAATTGTCACAGGGCCGCTGGTCATATAGGGGTGAATTGTCACAAGGCCGCTGGTCATATAGGGGTGAATTGTCACAGGGCCGCTGGTCATATAGGGGTGAATTGTCACAGGGCCGCTGGTCATATAGGGGTGAATTGCCACAGGGCCGCTGGTCATATAGGGGTGAATTGCCACAAGGCTGCTCCTAATGGGGTAAATTGTCACAGGGCTGGTCATATAGGGGTGAATTGTCACAGGACTGGTCATATTGGGGTGAATTATCACAGGGCTGGTCATATAGGAGTGAGTTGTCACAGGGCTGGTCATATAGGGGTGAATTGTGACAGGGCTGGTCATATTGGGGTGAATTGTCACAGGGATGGTCATATAGGGGTGAATTGTCACAAGGATGGTCATATAGGGGTGGGTTGTCACGGGGCTAGTCATATAGGGTGAATTGTCACAGGGCTGGTCATATTGGGGTGAATTATCACAGGGCTGGTCATATTGGGGTGAATTATCACAGGGCTACTCATATAGGGGTGAGTTGTCACAGGGCTGGTCATATAGGGGTGAATTGTCACAGGGCTGGTCATATTGGGGTGAATTGTCACAGGGCTGGTCATATAGGGGTGAATTGTCACAGGGCTGATCATATAGGGGTGAATTGTCACAGGGCTGGTCATATAGGGGTGAATTGTCACAGGGCTGGTCATATAGGAGTGAATTGTCACAGGGCTGGTCATATATAAGAGTGAATTGTCACAGGGCTGGTCATATAGGAGTGAATTGTCACAGGGCTGGCCATATAGGGGTGAATTGTCACAGGGCTGGTCATATAGGGGTAGATTATCACAGGGCTGGTCAAATAGGAGTGAATTGTCACAGGGCTGGTCATATAGGGGTGAATTGTCACAGGGCTGGTCATATAGGGGTGAGTTGTCACAGGGCTGGTCATATAGGGGTGAATTGTCACAGGGCTGGTCATATAGGGGTGATTTGTCACATGGCTGGTCATATAGGGGTGAATTGTCACAGGGCTGGTCATATAGGAGTGAATTGTCATAGGCTGGTCATATAGGGGTGAATTGTCACAGGGCTGGTCATATAGGGGTGAATTGCCACAGGGCTGGTCATATAGGGGTGAATTGTCACAGGGCTGGTCATATAGGGGTGAATTGTCACAGGGCTGGTCATATAGGGGTGAATTGTCACAGGGCTGGTCATATAGGGGTGAGTTGTCACAGGGCTGGTCATATAGGGGTGAATTGTCACAGGGCTTGTCATATAGGGGTGAATTGTCACAGGGCTGGTCATATAGGGGTGAATTGTCACAGGGCTGGTCATATAGGGGTGAATTGTCACAGGGCTGGTCATATAGGTGTGAATTGTCACATGGCTGGTCATATAGGAGTGAATTGTCACAGGGCTGGTCATATAGAAGTGAATTGTCACAGGGCTGGTCATATAGGGGTGAATTGTCACAGCTGGTCATATAGGGGTAAAATTGTCGCAGGGCTGGTCATATAGGGGTGAGTTGTCATAGGGCTGGTCATATATGGGTGAATTGTCACAGGGCTGGTCATATAGGGGTGAATTGTCACAGGGCTGGTCATATAGGAGTGAATTGTCACAGGGCTGGTCATATAGGAGTGAATTGTCACAGGGCTGGTCATATGGGGGTGAATTGTCACAGGGCTGATCATTTAGGGGTGAATTGTCACAGGGCCGGTCATATAGGGGTGAATTGTCACAGGGCTGGTCATATGGGGGTGAATTTGAAGATTCTTCAATTAAATCATGTTTCACAGCATTGTTTCTACGCGTTTTGTCACAAACCTCGCAATTTGTGTCAGCTTGACAAAACGCATGCCGATAGTCCACGCGTTTTGTCGCAATTGTTGGGACAAAACATGTTACAACTGCATCACATGCCGTTTTCATTGCTTTGTGTAGGCGAACCTTCAGCATCATTTTAGTGGACTTAAAAATCGCGAAGTCTGGGATGCGATTTTGAACATCAGGATGTTCCAAAAATATCAAACCCGTATTGCTGATCAGTATCCTTAATCCATATGATTCTCGTCGTAAGTCGTTTTCTAGGAAATGATGTATCCCTTATTACGCTTTGACTTTTACTATCCGGATATGAACACCGTGAAGTTCTTGACGTACATCGGTTCATACGTCCCATAGCATCGGGCTACAAGTTATTAAACGTTGAGCGGAGGCGCTTGGTGACATGACCCAGTTTTATAAGTTTCTGCAATAATGTGTGTGACGTGGATTAAAATCGTCACATTAACACAGGACCTAGCAAATGCTACTTGGTGAGATAACAACGATAATGATGTCGAAATTGTAATCATCTCTCTTGTCGTATAACGTCGGCGAGAAAGAAGCTTAGGGCCCGCTTCTTTTTTATAGAGAAATACGTCTAAATATGATGTGCGGTTCGAGCTATCTGTAGTTTTCTTCAAATTAAATGAAGGTGGATATATATAACGGTTATCCACAGCGAGTAGATCGTCTATATAGCGTTTTGTGAATGAGAAGGAACGGCTTTGAAATTATCGTTTTTTGGAAGCGTCTGCACATAGTATGATAGTCGTAATGCACCTCAATTCTCAGTTCCAAGTCTTACCTGAGAAATGTGTGAATGCGACTTGCCTTGTCAGAAAGTTATACAAACACCAGTTCCGGTATACACTAAATATTGTACATCATGAAGCATACACTGAAATGTTGGACAGGTAGAAGAAAACCAGCAGTTCGGTAAAATAAGCAATATAATTCTGATATTTTGACGACGATTTTGACTAACATCGTAGAAGAGTAATACTATGTGTGCGTCAGCCTCAAACGAAACATTTTTATTAGAAAAAAATCACAGTTCATTCCTTGAATTTTAATATATTTGTCATAAAACGGTCACAAAGACACAATGATGTATGCTCGAATTCCTTTCTAAAACATTTTTATGATTAAATCTGTTGGAATTTGTGGAGTATAATCAGCAAACACTATAAAATATTTTGTATTTTTATGTTACCGTGGATTGTATACCAGGAACACGCACTTAATTGTTAGAAATTCGATCTCAAAATCAGAGACAGAAATTCTGAAAAGAAATGTATAAACGCTACGCAAAAAGCTATTATTTGCCGAAGGAGACAGTGGTTAAACCGAGACCTCGACGTTGAGACGAGCTTTCTAATTTCTTTAAGTCAACACGTACTAAGAATGAAGGTTAACGCTAAGTCATTTCATATTTATCTCTAGATTTCCTCGACAAAATATCAGTGACTTAAGGCCGTGTCTAACAGCTGTGTCGGAAAATTCTCATTTTGTTACAGTTTTTCACAAAACCATAACTCTTCGAGGGAACCATCCGGGATTTTAACATTTCCGATGTCTAAGTGAAAATTTTGAAAGTTTCCATCAATACGATGTCGATGAAATCATCGAAAACCATCACATATGTCTTGGCGTGTGTGTAACCAGAACTTTCACACACAGTCCATTATATGGATTAAGCAGATGAAAATTGTACCTTGTCGTATCTATTCAAAGAATGTAATAAATCCAGGGATATATTTCCATTCTACTTTCTTTCAAGAGAACTGAGACTGAGGTCTGACATACAGACGTCGTCTCTCGGACTTCATTTACTAATATACAAGTCCGCATTGTCGATTGTTTGTATTGAATCTGTCCCGTGCCGGAAAGCACACGGATCAAATGATTATATTTTTGGTCTTCTGACAATCTATTTTTTGCAAGCACGCGTCCTCGTTTATGTACCTGCAACCAAGATCTCATCTCGGTTGTAAGTCCAGCAAATGCATTTGATTAAACTACAACAATGGCAGACATTATATATAAGTTTCAGGTTTAGAAAATAATTACAAGAACGCGGGATATGATGATGGTGTCTGCACTCTTAAAGTAAAACTATAGTTTTCGGTTGTTGTTTTTACTTAACAATTTATATTATTACCCCGCCCCGAACCCTTGGATTCTACTCATCATAAATTTTCTTACCGACAGTCTGAAGTATAGGTAGCTTTTTGTACATTAGTTCCAATTCTTCCTCCAGACTATTCGAGGAATGTAGGTGGTTTGGGTTCGGGTCTTATAATTTGGTACACCTCATTGTCAATGGACAGTTTATTCTTTGCAAAGTAGATTGAATACCCCCCTCCAGCCCCACCCCCACCCCCACCTCCACCCCTAAAGAGGGTTGCTTTGATCACGTAGCCCACTTTGAACATGGACAGTTTCTTCTTTCCAGAGCCCATTGCACTAACCGGTCTGCCCAAAGTCTACACTTACTGGTTATCGTCTTTGAATCTGGTAGAAAAGGTTTTCAATCAGGCCAACAAACCATCATAGTGTTCCATTTATTAAATCCGTATCAAACATAGAGAAAATTTGATGGGGGCCCAACGGTTGCTTGTACAGCTTCGGCCACAATGGTTGGTTCTTTGGTAAATATTTCGAAACTTTGACAGAAAAGCGTAGTTCTGGCCAATCAGATTGATTCTTGAGAATTTCTTTTGACGGTTCGTTTCGACGGTACGCTTCGAACCTGTTTCCTTGAGCTTTGCTCGACAATCTACCTGTGCTGGGATTTTAATAGTGTATCATTTCAGATGATCTATCATTATCCTATGCCAAATTACTGGGAATGGCAATGCGAATGAAAATCAATTTTGTCCCCTAATAAAGTGACACGAGTAACCATTTTGAATTAAACACTGTTTGCGACCCCATCGTAGTCATTTGATGTTCCTCGGTATGTTGTTTTTCTGCCTTATGGGTCACCTGTTGACGTAAAAAGGCACGGTATTCTTGTCGCAAGCTTTTGTAACCTAAATGAAGAAACTGTCTCATTCTGTCGCAAAAGCAGATTCAAATTGCTTCAGGAGAATAGTGTGAACACCTCTTGACATAAATATACGGTCATACTGCTCGGATATGTGTTCTCTTGGGTTTGAATCACGGGATTCAGGAGGCTGGGGTCTGACCTCATAACTTGATTTTTACCAAAATGTCTCCCGGGCAGCCTAATAAGGTCACAGATCCTGGTGAAAAAAGGATGCGTATACAGGCGACTTCCAGCTACGTTCAATTTAACTCACCATCGTAACCGTCGATGTCTCGTGTCGGCCTCGTACTGACATTGTGTGGTCACTGGTCGGTGGTTTCAGTATGTTGTTGTTGTCGAGCTCAGATTTTCTTCTCCAAAGTGAGGTATGACGGTTTCAGCTCGACATTTGCCACGAAGGTGTAAAGTTAACCGTAAACACGAAATACAGTTGCCATCAGAGTTGGTTGACTCAAAGTGCCGATCGCAACACAGTTCTTCTGATAATATAATCTTATCTCTCAACAAAATGACACTAGGGCGGGTTTCAGGAATGCATACGCGAGGAACATCATTTGTTGCGCTCAGGCAACTAGTATGCAAGATAGAAAATTAACGCAACTGTACGTCAGAGTCGCATGTTGGGGAATTTCCTTTAATCCATTTTGTGAAAACCATATAGCCATCAACCAGTGTCCTTATATTTCCAGACCATGGAACACCTGCCGGAGAGGAGAGATCGTGTATTTGCGGCAAAAGGTGTTAAGACCATACATTTGAAGCGATTGGAAGATGCGTTTCCTGAAAAAAATTGGCAATAGCCTCAATTCTTTGCAACAAAACCTTGTGATTACCACACCATGGCGTTTTACGCCAATAAGTGACGATCGACCTTGAAACGCAGCATACCAAGGAATATCGACTGACTACAAGGTGGTTGCAAATATTTTTTTTAATTCAAAAAGGGTTCCATCGATAGCAAAGAAATCCCTTTTCATTGGCATTGACATTCCTAGGAACCTGCATAGATTAATGACAGTTCGTCTGAAATGGCCCACTATTCGAATTACTAATAAAGGTAGATTGTGGACAAAAGCTCAAGAAAACAGGTAATGCTGTGGAGATGCAGGAACCGTCTAAAGATATACCCAAGAATCAATCTGGTTCGCCAGAACTACGATGTTCTGTCAAAGTTTTGAATTTTTTACCATTCCACCAACCATATAGTGGCCGAGACTGTATCTCTCGTGAACAGCATCACGAACAATGCTAAAGCTGATGCAAACGCTAATGCAGCCCTGAACGATAAGCTTGACCTGTTTCGAGTCCCTCACAGTGATTTTATACCTATGAGTGGAATCTGTTTCAATTTTATGGATAGTCCCATTGACAACGAACTTCATCTTAGCAGACAGGCCCTTGCTGGACAGTAATATTCCAACGGGACCTACATATGGCGTATGCATATCACACCTAGTACATCCTGTGTAAAATGTGACGATTTTAATCAACGTTACAAAATATTATTGCAGAAACTTATCAAATAGGGCTATACCACCAAGCTACGGAAGCGTATTAGTGCCAGTGTGAAAAAAAAAATCCGAGATTTATCTCCTAATTAGGACTTATTATCTCCTAATTAGGAGAAAATTATCTCCTAATTAGGACATATTATCTCCTAATTAGGACTTATTATCTCCTAATTAGGAGAAAATTATCTCCTAATTAGGAGATAATTATCTCCTAATTAGGACTTATTATCTCCTAATTAGGAGATAATATGTCCTAATTAGGAGATAATTATCTCCTAATTAGGAGATATTATGTCCTAATTAGGAGATAAATCTCGGATTTTTTTTTTCACACTGGCACTAATACGCTTCCGTACCAAGCGCCTCCAATCAAACGTTCTCGAAATCGGCGATACGTGACGCATGTTGATAGAAAAATGCGAGCGTAGCGTGCAAGATCTATGACGTTACGTTTCGTAACTTGTGTCTAGTCCCGCTTAACCCAGGGCTAGTGACCGTATGAATTCGTGTACTTCAAGATCATCATGGTGTTCATATGAACAGTCATAATCAAGGCGTGACAGATCTCTACATATCGACTTTACAAGGAAAATCATATATGGATTAAGAAAACTGACCATCGATATGGAATTGATATTTTTGGAACATCGCAAATCCTTGTCAGCGTCATTGAAAACTGTTGACCACTTCTCTCTTGTGGGAAATTAGCCTTATAGTATGTTTATGTATACTATGATAGTTTTTCTTTGAATCTGATGCTAATTCTGTTATATGAACTATGTATTTGGATTGTGGACTCCGAAATTCTTTGATGGATGACGGTTGAATATATAATGACGGACTAGACGCTTGTTTTTTGGTCAGTCTATAATCAGACGTTGTAGAATCGATCATTCAGGGCCGACTATTTGGTAACAGATAAGAGGCTTCGATGTGCATTTCATGTCCTGACATAATCACACTCAAAGATATTTTAATCAACTGTATAAATTTGAGATTGTGAGTGCTTCATTCTATCAAGCAGATGCTTAGAAGATCTTTTCGGTCGTGTTAGAGGAGATTTGATTCTAAATTATTCAAGAGCAACTGGTTTGTTAAATAAATTTTATTGTAAATACAAGTTCTTTCATTTTATCTTTCATTCTTAGACTTTTGATGGATTTTTAACGCTTGCTCCTCGCTATATAGCTGCAGCATTACTGAACGCTACGTTATTTTAAATTAACTATCTCTCTTCTTGACATGGATAGTTTTAGCTTTGCAAAGTAGTCCGTCTGTTCATTGAATCATACGTTTCTGAGTGGAACAAGGTGAATTTGGAGAAAGCCACACATAGAAAAAGACAGATGTCCGTATATCGTTTGAGGGCCAAATATTATAACATTGCTCCATGTAAATTATGTGTGTTTCTGAAAAATTTGGTTCCAAATTCATTCCATCTTCCTATATATCTGTGCTCATTTTTTACTCACGATATTGTCATTTTCCAACATATGTTTACATAGAATTCAAGTTTACCTTTCTCTCCCCAGATAAAGATAGCTAGCTTTCATCTACTTTAAAAAAACTAAAAAATGCGATACCATCGATGTAATTATGGACAATATGCCAGAGTAATGTTCAGTGCATGCAAATGGTTATTTACTTGTCTCCTGATGACACCATCACAAAAAGTACAGGTTATATAGATAAACATCATTTGATGGAGCCACTGTTGCGTTTGTTATCTGATAGTTTAAATATTGTAATTTGATACACATCATTTTTACCAAATAGCACGATCGAGTTGCTGGAACGCAACACAAGTTCAAGTTCAAGTTCAAGTTCGTTTATTGCAACCTTTGTATGTGGTACAACGGTCAAGGGGAGATAACTCCCAACACAAGAACACGGATAATTCCATAGACAGAGCATCATTGATGCCAACATTTAGAAACATAACTATACTAAATAATATAAAAAGCACTGGGATGATGGTATAGAAAAGAAGACTAAATATATATACCTACTGTATTTTATATAAACATTCAAGTAGTGTTGTTGGCAGAAGGTCTGGCAAGCTCCTTTGTTCTTTTAGTCATCATTTCGTGTATCAGTTTAGCTATTGGTAGGGCGGTTGATGGGGTGCAGTCAAGTATGGTTTTTAGTTTTGTTGTGTCACTGTAGGAGTTAAACTGTGGGTGTTCAATTTGCATAAATTTGAGTATTTTGTCTCGGGTTTGGGTCAGCTTTGGACATCTACAAATGAAGTGTGTTTCGTCCTCAATTTCGGTGTCACAGAGTTTGCACAACCGGTCTTCTCTGTTAGTGTTTTTACTGCGTCCTTTTTCTATTGCAAGATCATGAGCGGAGATTCGTATCTTTGTCAGAGTCTGTCTGTAGTTGTGATTTTTAATAATATCTAGGTAATGTTTATTGCTGTTGGATTGATGTATCAACCTATAGGTTTCCAATTTGGTGGAATTGTTTATTTTGTGTGTTCTGTAGTTGTTATAGGTGATTTGCTGTTTATCTTTGACATTTTGCAATGTTCTCTGGTTTATGTTATCTGTTAGTGGTATATTTTGTTGGATCAGCAGTTTTGGTACGTAGTTATGCCAACTGGGTTTGTGTGCATCATTCAATAATTTGCTGCAATGATATGCATCTTGCAGGATGGGACTGTGTGTACAGTCCTCTAGTCTGATTGCATATTTTAAGATGGTTGAATTTATATCAAATATAAGTGGATTGCGGTCTAGTTCATTTTTACATGCACAGTTTGAGGTGAATTTGTTTACTAGAAGATTGAGTTTGCAGAATTTGGTATGGAGTTTTTCATATGGTTCATTATCTATTAAATCGTAATAGTGGTTAATGTCGTGTCGGAATTTTGCTGTCTGTTCGGCTCCCCATATTTCGCATCCGTATAATATAATCGGCTTGACCAAGGTGTCAAATAGCTTGTTGTATATAGCTGGAGGTGGGTTTAATCCATTGAATGATTTATGTATCTTAAAAAGTGCTTTTATGGCTTTTTTGTATAGTGCTGTTCTTGTTGGTGTGAAATTCCCTTGGTAGTTTATGGTGCATCCTAAATATGTGTATTCTGCTGTGTTTTGTATTTGTTCGGAGTTTAGTGTGAATATTGGGATATTTGTCTGTCTGCCTTTTTGAATGATCATTGTGTTAGTTTTTGTGATGTTAACTTCAAGGTGCCAGCTTGTGCAGTAGTCGTGTAGTGTGTTGAGACATTCTTGTAGTCCCTCAGGGGTTTCGGACAGGAGTACGAGGTCATCTGCCCATAGAAGGTGTGATATTTGTTCTTTGTGGAGGGTGGGGGGTAGGCAAATGGGTGGTGGGAAGTAGAGGTCATTCAGAAACAGGTTGAAAATTGTAGGGCTCAGGTTGTCACCTTGTTTTAGTCCAATGTTGGATGTGAAGAAATCTGTTCTATTGTTGTTGATTTTTAGACTGGCATTGTTATTTGTGTACATTGATTTAACGACTTCATATAGTTTCCCTCTGATATTGCATCGTAGCAGTTTGACAAGTATGCCATTGTGCCATACCTTGTCAAAGGCTTTTTTGAAATCAATGAAGCACAGGTATAGTTTTCTTTTAGAAGATGTATATTTGTTGACTAGAGTTTTTAGAATGAAGAGATTATCTGTTGTTTGTCTCCCTTTTCTGAAGCCGGATTGATTGTCAGACATCATGTTGTTGTCATCTAAGTAGCTGGTTAGTCTTGTGTTCAGAATGGTTGAGAAGAGTTTTCCAAGACAGCTTAGTATAGAAATTCCTCTGTAATTTCCTGGGTCAAGCTTAGAGTCCTTTTTGTGAATGGGAGAAATGTAACTGTGGGACCAGTTGGAGGGGTAGATTCCATTTTGGAGTATAATATTGAAAAGTTTTGTAAGGGTCGATAGAAGAATATCTTTGCTAAATTTTAGGATTTCGTTTGTTAATCGGTCTAAGCCAGCTGCTTTGTTATTTTTCAATGTAGATATTGCTTGAAGAACTTCCCTGCTTTTGATTGGGTCATCTAGAGTGGAATGTGTGTATTTAAGTTTCTCTAGTTCGGATATCTCACTTAATATATCGGGGTGTTCTGAACTGTCGGACCAGGACTGTGTGTTGAGTTGTTTATAGTGATTTAGGAGGTCATTTGTGGTTTCTTCTGGTAGTTCTTCTGTGTTGTTGTTATTTGTAAGATCATCTATAAGCTTCCAAAACGTTTTTGGGTCAGACTGTTGTAGAGATTCCAGCTGCTCATATATAGTGTTCTTCATATTTTTTTGTTCCCTTTTTTGGGTCTTTTTAAGTTTTGCTCTTGTACTAAAAAATCTACCTCTGATCTGGGGGTCAGTGGGATATTTTGTTAGAAGAGTGGATAGGTGTTTCAGTTGGTCTCTAAGGCGTTGTATGGTGGGGTTTGTTGGCTTTCGGTTTTTTTGTTTAGTTCTGTTTGTTTTCCTTGGTGTCTGTGGAGCAATGGTTAGTGCAGTATCAACAAGAATGTTAGTAATGTTTGCTGTAGCAGAGTCAATTCCTTCTTGGGTTGGATCAATATCTTTAGACATGAAGGATTGAATTTTGTATATATTGAGGTCGCTGAGGAGGGCTTCTTGGAAGCTGTTTTTGTTTTCGGTGTTAATTTTTAATCGTTTTGGGATAGGTGTAGTTGTCACTTTAGGTGGATTTGTGGGTTGAAAATGGCATTTCAAGATTGTAGAGACTGGACAATGAATGGATGAGCATGTGGGGAAGAGGGGGTGGACATTTAGGTATAGGATACGGTTACGGATAGTTTCTGAGCAAATAAAGTAGTCTACACATACATCACATTAGGACGTAAATTGTAAAGATAATTATCCAATATACCACTTTTTTATTAGATAACATTCACTTAAGATCACCATATTTGTAGGAATTTGTTGAAAATACCATGGAACACGCATATAACTATTTTGCTTCGTTGTACTGCACTGTATCGATTAGCGGTTTCTGATTTCTAATATACTGGGCACCTTGATGGAAAAAACGTCACCTCGGACACTAGCAGCAAGGATTGATACACATCCACATATGTGATGATGTCATAATGTTCAATGCAATATATAAACATTAATCCTCGTTCAATTCATCCTACCTGGCCTGAGGAAGGGGGGGGGAGGCAAAATGGCTCCCCCTACCAAACTTTCTGCGCTATCTCCGGAACGACCAAAATGGAGAGCTGAAACTCCGTGACTTTATAGTTTATCATATTGGGGTCATTTTGAGCCTATTTGCATAACCGCCCGAGCAGAGAATCATGGGTAAATTCAAGATGGCGGCCACGTGGGGTACCAGAAAAGTGATGTTTTTGTCATATTTCTTCAAAATTTCTACTTTCCCGCGAAGTGAGCAAAAACTATTTTATTTCACATCACATTAATATTTACTAATTTATCATGCAGATTTTGCGGAGAAATTGCATAAATAAAAAATTCGGAAAATCTGACCGAAAATTGACCAAAAAATGCCGGTTTTGAACATGACGTCACTGTGAAGCGGCCATCGTGGATTTTTTTACATTTTCTGGTGAAGCTTGACCCAAGGGTATAGTGTGGTAAGTTTCAGCCCCCTAGCTCAAGGGGTAAGAAAAATAATTATGGGGACCATTTCGCCCCCGCCCGGGACAGGTCCCAAAAAGCCCAGGCCAGATAGGGTTAAGTTAATTGAAATATCGCTCTACCTCTTGGTCATGCTGGACCAAATATGGCAAACTGGTTCTTTGACACCTCAGATGCATAAACGAATATTTGCATATTGTATTAGCTAAAACAACATGTGCGGCTAATGTACGCAACGGAGTTCAGATTTTTTTCTTGGATTTGTATTCTTGATTTTGAGTTGACTTTCTCCTGCCGCCCGCGGAGTTTCTGGCTGTAAATGTGTGAGTGTATGTTTACGCGACGTGACGAGGTATTAGATGATAACATTGAAACTATAACTGCAACAATTAAAGCAATTCCTGATATTATGTTTTGACTTAAATATGTGTTAGAATTAATCTTTTAGAGATAAATTGGAGTGATATGCAAGAATTTAAATCACATTAACTTCAATGTTAATATCGAGTTCTCGGTTTCTCGCCCCAGCAAAAAAACAAAGACGAGAGCGTTAGTAGCCCTACCGATATAAGACACTCCGAGAGCCCCTTGGACATTCTCTCATTATCAGAGTCTTTAACCTCCTAAACTGTCCACACACCGCTGAACAGGCACGGGCTCGAGCCCAGCTAGTCCATGTGTGAAAGTTTGTCAGTTACTTGCCGAAGGGCGGTGGTTCTCTCCGGGTATTCCGGCTTCCTCCACCAACCAAACTGACTGTCACCATATGAGTGAAACAAACTTGAGTGTGACATTAAGCCAAATTCCCTCCCTCCCTCCTAAACTGTCCGTGTAAAACCCTCTTACTGCATTGGGTAGAAAATCGCGGCACTCAAGCGCAGTCAGACTTTATCGAGATTGATTGCCACAGGAAGCATGTACCTGCATATGAAAGATGGAAAATGCATTTAGCATATCTTATGGAAGAATGAACAAGTTAGATGCTCAAGAATTTGACAAGAGTACATGTGACAACGCCTCGTGTAGGTGTAAAATTGGAGCGATATGCAAGAGGTGGGAAAAATTGACGACGTCTGGCGACTAAAAAGCAACCATATGACTCTACAGGAAAGCATTCGTCGACACCCAACATTCAGACCCGAGAATTCGGTGAATTCTCGGATGTAGTCTGAGTATCTCAACCGCGCTTTTGTTGCAGCTGTTCATGTGGAGATAATGAAGTATCCGCACGGCCCCTAGTACCGGCTTAAGAGGAATTAGTTACTGTAAATGGGTGAGTGTATCTGATAATGCTGATCTCAATTGACCGACAGCCATGCGCACACTAAGTTTACAATCTGATGCCATGAAAATTCCCTTAGGCAGATTGCCCTCTCAATGTATGCCTCAACCCATATCCTAACCCTGCATCTAATCCCACAACTAGCACTAGCACTAGCACTAATCCTAACCCTAACTCGAACCCTATAGCCAAGACCCTAATAACCTATACTTTACATAATTCTGCGATTTGACCCCGACAATTCCCTGAACGGCTCCCACGCCCAGCTGGCACCAACATTTAACATGAAACAGGACAAGACATAGCGCGCAGACAACCCTTAAACTTTTACATTGACTTCCATAGGGTCCCTATTTTTAACTCAATATATCAAGCGTCTTCAGTGCAAGTTTATCAAGTTACATATGAGACACTGATGACAAATTACGACGGCAAAGTACAGAATCTCTTTGTGTACACTTCCTAGCTTGTGTGTTATTCCTCGAAGTTATTCCTCTGTATGGCGTCCAGAACAGTCACACTGGAAGCGTGGCTGTAACACTCTAGTTACCGAAAATTTATTTGCATTAAAGAATATTTCCAGTGACATGAATTTGTATGACGAAAGGAACACGAACGTCTCACCAGCATCATTGAATGCCCACAATCCCACTCCTCCCCGACATTGTTCACGAGCTAATGCAGACGAAGCCCAAACATCTAAAAATAAAAGCCCAGAAGCACTTTTTGTTTTTTGGTTATACCGGTGATAAGGGTGCACTGTAAAGGAACATAGCGTTATCAGCGTTCAAGATGACGGTTTCTAAATTTTTCTAACAGTTGTTGATCAAAAAGAGATGGAAAAATAACAGGTTAGCCGGACTCGAAAACGCTACCGTGGGAAAGTTGCTGATATTTTATATGATGAATTGTTCGAGTGTCAAAGTCTAATACGGTAGAAAGATTTTATTATTAATCATGGCAGCGAACATAATGTTACTAGATATTCATTTGACAGTTCACAGGCTATGGTTTCATGCGCGGTACTCAACCGAGTACATTCTTCTGTATACTTCTAATTGTTAAGTTGAAGCGTCTTGTCGGGTCAGAGATCCCATTATTAACGTGATCACTCAGTTTGAAATCAGAACTATGGGCGACGTCATAATTCGAATAATAATGGTTGCCAATGATCGAACGATATATGCTAGTGAGCACAGGTCGTCTGATATCCAAATGCGGACCACATGAGTGTGTTTAGATACCATGCAGTCTACGTACATGCTATCGATGAAGAGCAATCTCCTGAATGTGTATTCTACACATGAAGAATGTGTATCATACACATGAAGAATGTGTATTTTATACATGAAGAATGTGCATTATACACATGACAAATGTGTATGATACACAAAAATGTGTATTATACACATGAAGAATGAAAAATGTGTATTATTCACAAATAACATGTATTATACACATGAGGAATGTGTATTATACACACGAAGCTATTAATGCATGGATGTGTGGTTGAAGAAGCCATAGGCGAACGACCAAACACCAATCAAATTAAATCGGAGTCTGAACAAAGTGCAGCTGAGTGTAAAGCTCATGCATGTGCTAGATGAAACTAAACACAAATCTAATGACGGCGTAGGTAAGCAATAACGGATGAAGGTGAAACATGAAACTAATGAAAATGCAGCTGAACACGAAAGTAATAACGGCACAACTAAACATAAACGCTTATGAAGATGCATTGACAGTGAAATTGAATAAAAAGCTAATGAGTGTTTAGCTGAACGCGAATCTTTATGGTACATCACGGCACAAAACTATTGACAATGCAGAGGAGCAAAACAGGTTCATCTACTCACACCCAAGGATATTGTAATGAAGGTAATTCTGCATACAAAGTGAAGGAATATGTGTCTTTCTGTGAAATTAATGGAGATGTAGCTAAAATTTAATGAAGCTAACGAAACGTTGATATATGTGAATACAACTGAATGCAAGTGCATTTGAGCTAATCGACGATGTACCCAAAATCGGTAACAGTCCTGGACATGTAAATCTGCCATCTTCTTGGAATTGTTCCATCCAACACGCCATATCGAAATCCGTGTGTGATGTGTCTGAACGAAGTCACTATTGCTATGCTGGGACCGAACTACAGCTGTCTGCTGAGTAGTATATATTACTGATTTAAACGTAAGTTGACCTACTTATTTGTTCCCCCCGGGTAAAATTTAAGGGGGAACCCAGGTTAAAGTATAGGAAGCGGCCATTGCCGGCCTTTGACCTCTGAGGTCGCGTGGAGGTCAAGGCCGCTATAGTTCCAACAGGTGGCGCCCTCTCTTTCACCTCGAATTCCTCCGCGGTCTGGTGGTCATGCGGTCTGCTTCCGCGGCCACAGAAAATAGTCTGTTGTCAACCAATGTTAATGTATATGGGGAATGCCTAAAAACAGTATGGGAACAGACGTTTTTGGACCGAGGTGGGTCCCTAATGGACCGATTGGGTCGAGTGAGGTGTCAAAGTGAAGCTCTCCTCGAGGGTCATCCAGTCATGGGGGGGTGCATGTAAACATTTCTCCAGAAAAAAAGCGGAACACGGACTCGTACAATATACCTGTATGGGGGGGGGGGTGGTCATTTTTTTTCGTGGGCTTTACTATGGCTTGTGGGGTCTCGTTTTTCTCGTCTCACCAAGAAAATCACAATGGGAAGGGTCTCGGAGAAAATCGGTGAAATTTTTGGAAAAGTACCAAGTAGGTCTGTATATAGGTTCATGTAGTCCCATACTGGCTATATGGGGGGGAGGGGTGGTCAATTTTTGTCGTGGGCTTTACTATGGCTTGTGGGATCTTGTTTTTTTCGTCTCGCCAAGAAAATCACAATGGGAGGGGTCCCGGAGCGAATCGGTGAAATTTTTGGGAAAAGTCACCGAGGTCTGTATATAGCCCTATAGGCTGCATCTTAGCTTGCTAAGGGCATTTCACGTTTCACTTAACACTACCCTTAGATTACCGCTGTGATTCGGCATGTATTTCACACGGCGTCATCTATCTAGAGGGAGATAATCGAGTTCGAAAGTTGTTCCCAAAGCATGAGGTCAAATGTCGGCCCCATTTAAACGAACCAATGAAATTATCTGTATTCAAATATTTCTCAGACGTGCAGAGATGTCAGTTTCACGAGGCGCAAGACTGGGGGAGTCTACGCGAGACCAAAACGAAGTTGTGCGAATTAGCTATTTTATTTCTGACTCTAGTGGAGCATGCTTCTTTGTTAAATCATATTACAAACGGCCTAACATATTTGAAAACAAAATAAAATCGGCGACAGACCACAGGAAAATGATATGCTTTTTATTTTGTGATGGGGGCACTTCGAGGCCCACCATGGGATCGTTTCAATCGATCGCTTTCGGAGGTGTGTCTTCGTTGTATGAATGTGATTGCACCGATGTCGGATGTAACGGGACCAGTCGGATGTGACCATTTGGGAAACGCCCTATTACACGCAGATAGCACCCGTTACCGCATGGCTACGAGCAGAAGTTTCTACGTATGATCGTGCCATGCGTTCGGATGATACTATGGGGGGTATAGGTCCAACCTGGGAAATTCACACACGTTCATTGTGATATGGGTTGCTTGGATTTGTTTTTCATGTCTCGTCATTTAGAACACGATGGGAAGGGCCTCGGAGCGCAACGGTGAATTTTTTGGAAAAGTACCATATAGCCCAAATAGTCCCATACTGGCTATATGGGGGTATAGGTCCAATCTGGGAAATTCACACACGTTCATTGTGATATGGGTTGTTTGGATTTGTTTTTCTCGTCTCGTCATTTAGAACACGATGGGAAGGGTCCTGGAGCGAAACGGTGAAATTTTTCGAAAAGTACCGGGTAGGCCTGTGTAGGTCCATATAGCTCCATACTGGCTATATGGGGGTATAGGTTCAACCTGGGAAATTCACACACGTTCATTGTCATATGGGTTGTTTGGATTTGTTTTTCACGTCTCGTCATTTAGAACACGATGGGAAGGGTTTCGAAGCGAAACGGTGAAATTTTTGGGAAAAATTCACCGAGGCCGTTTTCAATATTCTGCGCATGCGCAGTCTGGCCGTAGTATAGAACGCAGGCATTTTGGGGGGTATGTGTGTGTGTGTTTGGGATAGAGATGGACCGCTATGGGTCCGAATGGGTCGTGGAAGGTGTCAAAGTGAAGCTTGTGTGGGGTAGAGTCAGAACGGCGTGTTTTTAAGTACGAGTCACGTTAATCTGCGCATGCGCAGTTGGTTGTAGTAAGTAGAGTGGCCATTTTGGGGCAGTGCAGGAAGGTATTTGGTGTCGAGATGGACCATCCTTGGTCCGAATGCGTCGTGCGGGGTGTCCTTTTGTAGCTCTCGGGGTGTAGACCCCGATTTGAGGGCTGTCCACGTCATCGGTGACGTCATCAGTACGAGTAGTAGCGAAAGTGGCCATTTTGGGGCAGTGCAGGAAGGTATTTGGTGTCGAGAGGGACCATCCTTGGTTCGAATGCGTCGTGGGAGGTGTCATGTTGTAGCTCTCGGGGTGTACATCCCGATTTGCGGGATGGTCACGTCATATGTGACGTCATCGGTGACATCATCAGTAAGAGTAGTAGCGAAAGTGGACATTTTGGGGAAGTGAAGGAAGGTATTTGGTGTAGCGATGGACCGTGTGGGGTGTCATGTTGTAGCTCTCGGGGTCCGAATGCGTCGTGCGGGGTGTCCTTTTGTAGCTCTCGGGGTGTAGACCCCGATTTGAGGGCTGTCCACGTCATCGGTGACGTCATCAGTACGAGTAGTAGCGAAAGTGGCCATTTTGGGGCAGTGCAGGAAGGTATTTGGTGTCGAGAGGGACCATCCTTGGTTCGAATGCGTCGTGGGAGGTGTCATGTTGTAGCTCTCGGGGTGTACATCCCGATTTGCGGGATGGTCACGTCATATGTGACGTCATTGGTGACGTCATCAGTACGAGTAGTAGCGAAAGTGGGCATTTTGGGGCAGTGAAGGAAGGATTAGTAGTATAAAAGCGCATTCGAGCCCAACTGACCTTGCGGCGCAATGCGCAATGAGTGTATGCGCGCGTGTGTGTGAATGAGTGAGTGAGTGAGTGAGTGTCTGAGTGTGAGTGAGTGAGTGAGTGAGTGAGTGAGTGAGTGAATGAGTGAGTGAGGCGTCCCCAACGCCCGTCTTAACGCATGGACGCATTAACGACGGTGAGTGAGTGAGTGAGTGAGTGAGTGAGTGAGTGAGTGAGTGGGATCCGACTGGACTAATGTATCGTCCGTTTTCATCATTTTGCGCATGCGCAGTCTGGCCGTAGTATAGAAAGCAGGCATTTTGTGGATTCGTGGAGGTTTGTTGAGTGATGGACCATCCCTGGTCAAATGGACCGTGTGGGGTATCAGTGTGAAGCTCTCGAATGGCTGTCATCCGTCAACACCCGTCGTTACGCCTTAACGCCTGTCTCAACGACTTAACGCCCTATCTTTACGCCTTAACACTCTAACATAACGCCTTGACGCCACGATATAGACCGGAGAGAGAATAACAACAACAAGGATGACACATGAGAGAACAACAACAACATGAAGTTTTTTTCATATAGTTTATTCTCCCCAATGTTACATCATACCCACGCTGGGGGAGCCGCGTTGGGTATGTTTACAACTCAAGAAGACTCTTGTCCAATCAGAGGCCACCATTTGCATCTGAACTGAACTGAACTTTTTTATTCACCAAATAATAATACGAAGATAATACATAATTAATCAAAATAGACTGGCGGGAATAAAACCCCATGGGGCTTGTTCTATTCCATGAAAATATATGTGTTTACGGTGGCGACAGGTATATTAATGGCGAAAGCTAGGCTAAAAACTAGAGGGCAGTAAGTGAAACAGACTAAGGGGAAATGGGTTAGCTATGGAGAAGAGATTTTTGTAATCGAGATTTAAAAAGTGAGGAGGATGTAATAACTTTGAGCGCTTGGGGGAGTTTGTTCCATTCTCGCGGTCCTGTGACTTTAATGGTATAGAATGAAAGATTCGAACGATAAAAGGGCCTATATAAGTTAGTATGCTGATTCCTTGTCTGATAGCGGTGGACAGCGCTGAGTCTAGTAAAGTAGTCACGAAAGCGTAATGGCAAGATATCAGAGTTGTACATAAATTTATGCACTAAAGACAGACTGACGTAGAGGTTTAGTTTAAGCATGGAGACTACTATAGTAGTCTCCATGGTTTAAGCAGCGGTAATATGTTAAGTGTAAGAAAGAGAGGTTGAGTATGTTCGCGTTTATCAGATAAGGTGATGACTCGGATTGCACGTTTCTGCAGTCAAACTAAGGGTGTCAGGTGAGTGATGTACGTGTTACCCCAGATGATGTTACAATAGGATAAGTAAGGATATATCATGGAATAATATAGGATATACAGAGTTTTCTTGTTAACCGAATTTTTAATATGATTAATAATCCCAATATTTCTGGCAACCTTTTCACAAATGTAATCGATGTGTGTGGTCCAGTTCAGTTTATTATTAAAAATAACACCAAGGAATTTGAAATTGTTTACCTCTACGTTTCGTGTCCAGATATAGTTAGATGAATAGGGTGTCTAAAACGTTTACTATTTGGACTAACTATCATATATTTTGTTTTCCTTACATTAAGTGACAGGCGGTTTGCAGAGAACCACGTATGGATTTTATCTAATTCATGCGACATGGTATTAACAGCATCATTCAAATTACTAGATGAACACACAACACTAGTATCATCTGCAAAAAGAATAATATGGAGTAAGTCAGTTGTATTATTTATATCATTTATGTATAATAAAACTAGTAGAGGTCCAAGAATTGAACCTTGTGGGACCCCGCATGAGATAGCACAGGGATCGGAGAGAATGTTGTTCAATGAAACACATTGGGTTCGGTCAGATAGATAACTTCTCAACCAGTTGATTGATTGGCCACGGAACCCATAGTGGTACAGTTTATCAAGGAGGATAGTGTGGTTCACAGTATCAAAAGCTTTGGACAGATCCAGGAAAGTAGAGACACTGAATTTATTAGACTCTTTGGCATTTACCAAAATATCATAAAGAGAGATAGCTGCAAGGGAAGTAGAGTGATTAGATCGGAAACCAAATTGATTATTAGATATAACTGAATGCGCTTCAAGAAAAGATGTCATCATGTTAACGGTCAATTTCTCAAGTATCTTACTGAAGCATGGCAGCACTGATATCGGCCTATAGTTTTCAAAATACATGGGTTCGCCTGATTTAAAAACAGGTGTAACCTTCGCGGATTTGAACGCTTGTGGTACCGTGCCGGTTTTAAAGGATAGATTGACAATATGCGCGATTGGAGCAGAGATGGAGGAAGTTACTAACTTAACATGTGACATTGAGATACCATCCAGGCCGGGTGCAGCCGATTTCAAAGACATAACCACGTTTTGGACATCAGACGGAGTCGTGGGAGTAAAATCAAAATCATCAATTGTCGGGGGGCCGAGATATTCGCTAAATTTGGGAACTACGCTAGGAATTTTAGAATCCAAGTTAGATGCCACGATGCTGAAGTACTTATTAAATGCATTAACAATGATACGGCTGTCTGTTACTTCGATTCCATCAACTATAAATGATTTAGATAATGCGCTTTTCTTCCGATTCATCAGCTGGTTTAAGATCTTCCAGGTCCCCTTGATATCCTGGTTGCATTGGTTAAATTTAGTTTCAAAGTAGTTCTTTTTAGAGAGACGGATACTGTGATTCAGTTTGTTACGGAAAATTCTATAGTGTTTACGAGTATTTTCATCCTGGTTAGAAAGGTATTGTCGGTACAAGTTGTTCTTTACATGGATCGAGTTTAGGATTCCCGGGGTTATCCAAGGCTTGATAATGCGCCTAGAAGATGGTGCAATAGTAGTTAATGGAAAACACTCGTTATAAATAGCATCAAACTTAGTAAGAAAATTATCAAGGGCATTGTTAGTGTCAGCATCTTCCTGATAGACATCATCCCAAACGGTATCATTCATCCTCTGGATGAATACATTTTTTCTGTCATTATTGACTTGTCGGTATGATATTACTGGGTTAGGGGATATGTTGCTGTGGTCAGATTTTAGAAAGTGAAAGATGGGGAAGTAATCAGTGATATCAGTCAGTAGCATACCTGACAGAAGATTATCTTCATGAAAATTTAAGAAAATATTGTCGATTAGAGTTGCTGTATGTGTTTTAACTCTGGTTGGCTTAGTAATCTGGGGGAAAAAATAGTGTGATTTCATGATTTCAAGGAAATCCTTTGATGGGCTATGGATATCGGTTTTGAAGAGGTCTATGTTAAAATCTCCCATCAGGACACATTTCTTCCTTTCTATGTCAGGTGAGGTTAAGATAGAAGATAAATGTTTATTGAAATTATGTACGTTCTTACCAGGGGGACGATAAAATAAGCCAATTAAATATTTGGTATTATTAAGCTCAAGTTCAAGAAAAAGAGATTCAAAATCGCCTTCATCATCAAGGAAGGACAGATCCTCACGTAATTTGCAAGAATGGATGGTATCCTTAACATAAAAGATAAGACCACCGCCGCGTTTTTTAAATCTTGATGAGGGAAAGGGCTTATAGCCAGGAATATCAAATAAATTTTCATTAGCGGGATTTAGCCAACTCTCAGAGAACCCAAGGACAGACAATTCATGCTTCAAATTGTATACAGTACCTAAAATTTCTGAAAAATGTTTCCTTAAACTCCTAGCATTCATGTGCAGAAATGATAGCGGTTCATCTCGTTCGAAATTGTGAATATTTATTTCTTCTATAAAAGATGTCTCGGTAAAATAGTTTGATTGATGAGCATCAATATTTTTCCAGTGGTAGATTTCATATTCATTATCATCAATTAGGGATTTGCTACGGTCGATGTCATTTAATTGTAAGGGATTAAAACATTTATTACTTAGGAATGTAAAATCCACGGTAGGGGATGGGTTAGTCGGCTGATCATATGATTCATGTAGGACGTCTTCGTTATAGAATGGCAAAAAAGACATCAGGTCCGAGAATGGAACATCCTCATCAACTACGTCATGATTCATGATGGTGTAATGGAGAGATGCAAGTCATATAACCCATTTTCACCCAACTAAAAAAAAATGTCAAATGTTGCCCAATATACACATATTAAAGGATAAACAAGACTGTAAATGAATAGAAGCAATAGAGACATAACGAATTAAATCAGGTTTTTCGGGAGGCGAAATAAGTGAAAGGATAAACCATGCGCCAGGAAAGAAGAGGAAGGAAAAAAAAAAAAATTAAAAAAAAACACGATAAGATTTGGCTTTTGTACATTTTGCAAGAAAATAATACATCATCAGAGAAAAGAAATTTCATGGCATAACGTGACAATACGTATATTAGTGTATTGTTTTAATTGCAAATGTATTGCAATATTATGATGTCATTGCATACTTTTATCATGTATGTCATACATGTAAGGTGTCCGTCATGTAAGGCATTATCAACCAGGTACAGTGCGCATGCAATATGTTTGGCCCGTTACAATTAATGGTTTATAGATAATATGCCATTTATAGATAATATGGTGTGGCATGATAGTATCACTGAAGTAAATTGGATTACATGTATATGTGCGCTAGTGTGGTACAGAGATCAGAAGCAAAGAGCAAGAATCAAAGCGTCAATTTCGTGTCGCTATATATGATGTAAATAGTTTAGGCAATGTGCATGCCGTAGAACACAGCGTGAGATTTAAACACTGTTGAGCAAGGTACGACACACCGCATGTCCAGAGGGTTGTGTGGCCATTGAAGCGTATCACATTACACAATCGTTCCCGACTGTACAGCAGGCCACCTCAGAAAACGGGGTTCGGAAAATACAAAGAACTCCAGCCACCAGCTTAGCAGCGCACCAGTACGATAACACAGGTATCAGGCTGAAACATAATTACATGGGTGCCACAGAAGACGACACGAAATACCATTCTTCAACAAATTAGGCAGGTAAGGCAGGAACTAGGACAATTAAAAGAGAGTAGCAAAAGCTGCGGATATCGTGGCCAATTCGTGCAGGCCCAGATTAAATGATTTACACTAATGCAATGCACAACTTTACCGTAAACAATGTAAAAAAGAAACATCCCAAAAAATGAAACAGTGCTGAGATTTAAAAAGTAGGTAATTCCCGTTTCACAAAGGATGTGGGCCAGATTTCGCACTGTATTGCCCAAAAACAAATAACATTCATCACATCAGAGCGAACAATTATCAATACACGACAGCTATGTCTATAATGAGCAGTGGTGAGCATGGACGGACAAGATTGACCATCAACATTTTAGAACACACACAAAAAAAACCCCAAAAAACCCCGACATGGAGTCATTAAGTAGAGTCAATCATGCACACAGCTAAGGAAATGTCCATTCAAGTCAACACTGGTTGTCTTCTACACGTCTTTCATATAAAATTTCCAGGGTTCTTCATTTGACTTTCTGGTTTCAAGAATTACGTCAACATCTTTCACCCTTACGCGTGTTTTTAGCTTTCGGTTATGGCGCAGATCATAAGCCACTTTGTTCAGGTTAGAACGTATGGTTTTAAGCTTGGGTGGAAGGTCAGTCCGAATAGAGATTTTTTTCGATCCAGGCAATTTGTAGACAGATTTCAGAACATCATCACGGTCTGTTATCTTCTGGAAAACGGCAATTATACCAGGTGGAGGGTCGTTTTTGACAGGTTTTGAAAGTCTGTGCACAATGCTGAACTCAATGGTGTTGCCATTCTCAATGCTTAGGTCATTTGTTATGAGTTCCTTTATTATTTTCTCAGTGTCCTCTTTTTCGGACAAGTACGGTATACCATAAAACAAAAGATTGGTTTTCCGGTCATGTATTTCATTCCTCAACACGGTACATTCAAGATCCTCAATTTTTCTCATTAGTTTCGACTGGATAGCGGGGATAGTTTGGCTTTGAAAGTCTGATATGTCACTGGAAATTGATTTGATGGATTCTTCGTGATGATTCACCCTGGAAGTTAGTGTACGTACTTCAGCGGACAATTTATCAGCAATTTTGCGCATTTCAGTGGTAGAAGAGTCAATTTTCTCACCCAATCTTGCTTCCAGACCCGCCAGTAAATCCTGCAGTGCTTCACCACCTTCAGCCATATCACAGGTAAGATGTTCATCCACCAATTCGGTGGTTGTTGTTGTGTATAGCGGCACACTCGTGCCACGCCCGTGCAACTTTTCAATTTCAAGGACTCCTTCAACGTGTTTGTTTCTCAAGTTATGATGAGACTGTCCAGATTTCGAGGCTTTCTTGTTCGCCCTAGGCATTTGAACACCGTGAACCGTGGTTAAGAATGCATGGGTACACTCACGATAGCCTCCCGAAAAACCCAAGTACGGAGCGAAATTACAGTGCGTCTACTTCGTACGCCATCTTGACCGGAAGTCTAATTCGTTCCCGTCCGTTAGATGTATTCTTGTCCAATCAGAAGTCTACATTTCAGAAAGTTCCATCTTCGGCCATGTTCGCTCTGAACCGTTTGTTCTAATCATCGTCGGGCACGACAGGATACCGTTGAGGCAGCATATCCTCAGATAGATGTTTGCGCATTCTGAGTATCTATCAGTGCATGGGTGAATACATTCATCCGATGGGAAGATCCCGTAATTTTGTCACAAAGAACGTAACATTGGTCACCCTCTCTACGACCCACTGGGTGTTGGGGCGCTCTTCATAGGCCCATTCCAAGGCATCCAATTGGTCCACTTGGTCCAGCACGGGCTGTAGCGACGCCCGGTTAATGATGGTAAACGGTTGGTCAAATACCCGGATGTTACTGCTTGGGTAAAAGTATCGGACTTGTCCTGTCTCCTTATGCTGCAGTACATAACCAAACACCAGATTTAATTTGAAGGACGTAGCTTGGTCATTGAAGATGGCTTCCACGTAGCTGCTTAGACGGGCGAGGTTGGTTAGTCGGAAATGGTAGATATCTTGAATAGGGCGATGACGGTGGAAACAGTGCCGTATCATGGGTCAGTGGCGCCGATAGATGTCACTCACTGGATGGGCGTCCTGTAAGAGATCGCTGGGAACATCCAGCGCATCTTCCAGAAAATGTTCGTTGTTGTCAGGCGCATGACTGGAAACAGTAATGCTAGGGACCGGCTGGATATCTAGGCTCTTCTGAACTGTAGGTATAGGTGGGCTCTCCGTGTTCGCATCACCAGTGACATTCGTCTCCCCGGGCTCCACTTCACTAGGACAGAAGAGTTGACCACATTCTTCGCATGGACGCTTGGGTGGGCCATGAATTGAACGTTCATGGCGCTGTAAATGATCTGGGCGCTGAAACGACAGTATAAATATCGTACAGCTATACCGGGCGGTTCCACCGTGCTTGGTAGCCTCATGGCGGCGCAAGTCGTGCCGGCGAGTGAATGATTTCGAGCACGTAGTACAAGTGAACATCTTAGTGGTTGACAGAGTGTCTGATGAAACAGCCAGGCCGTTTCCCTTTTATAGCAAGCTAGCTGTTGATCTATTTTTAGCACACTCAGTTCAACTACCCCAAGTCGAGGACCGAGATGTACTGGTGTACGACTGAGCCGCATTGCGTCGCGTGTGTGTGTGTGTGTGTATGTGTGAGCAGTGGGTTTTACATCCGGGTTTCCCAGTGGGTTCTTCCATCCGGGTACTGTGGTTTTACGTCCGGGTCTTCATCTTACATCCGGGTTTTTCCATGTTTACTGTCACGTGACCGGAACCGGAAGTTGTTACAAGACAGGTGGGACCCACTTGTGTCTGTGTGTGTGTATGTGTGTGTGCTTGCGTATGAGTGTACGCGTATGTATGTGTTTGTGCGTGTGCGTGCATGTGCGTGTGTGTGTTTATGCGTCTGTGAGTATGTGTCTCTGCTTGCGTGTGTGTTTGTGTACGCGTGTGTGCGTGTGTGTGTATGCATGTGTGTGTGTACGCGTGTGTGTGCGTGTGTGTGTGTATGTGTGTATGAGTGCGTGTGTGTGTGTGTGTATGCAGGTGTGTATGCGTCTGTGTGTGTGTGTGCGTGAATGTGCGTGGGTGTTTATGCGTGTGTGTGCGTTTGTGTGTGTGTGTGTGCGCGTCTGTGTGTATGCGTGCGTGTTTGTGCGTGTGTGTATACATGTCTGTGTTTGCGTCTGTGTGCGTGTGTGTGTGGGTGTGATTGCGTGTACGCGTGTGTGTGTATGTGTGTGAGTATGCGTGTATGTGTGTATGCGTCTGTGTGTATGCGTGTGTGTGTGTGTGTGCGTCTGTGTATGCGTGTGTGTATGCGTGTGTGTGTATGCGTGCGTGTGTGTGTGTATGCAAGTGCGTGTATGCGTGTGTGTGTATGCGTGCGTGTGTGTATGCGTCTGTGTGTAGGTGTGTGTGTGTGTGTGTGTGTGTGTATGTATGAACGCACCACCACACACTACCACCACCACCACCACACACCACCACACACGGCTACCACCACCACCACACATCACCACACATCACCACCACCACCACCACACACCACCACACACGACTACCACCACCACCGCCACACATCACCACACATCACCACCACCACCACCACACACCACCACACACAACACACCACCACCACCACCACCACCGGGCGTTGACGGGCATACCATCAAACATTGGTCAAACATAGCTATACCTCCAAACACTGATCAGACAGGGCTGTAACACCAAACACTGGTCAGACAGGGCTATACCACCAAACACTGGTCAAACAGGGATATACCAACAAACACTGGTGAAAGAGGGCTATACCATCAAATACTGGTCAAAGAGGGATATACCAGCAAACACTGGTTAAAGAGGGCTATACACCCAGACACTTGTCAAACAGGGCTATACGGTCAAACACTGGTCAAACAGGGCTATACTACCAAACACTGGTCAAACAGGGCTATACCACCAACCACTGGTCAAACAGGGCTATACCACCAAACAGTGGTCAAACAGGGCTATACCACCAAACACCGGTCAACAGGACTATACCACCAACACTGGTCAAACAGGGCTACACCAGCAAACACTGGTCAAACAGGAAAGAGTGAGGAGAAATATTAGACCTGCCTCACTAACTGCATTGTAGATGTATTGATAATAAGAGGTTTGAGTATCTCTGATGAACCATATTGAACGGAAGTGATCTTTGACCCATGCGCACCATTATTATCCAGTATTCTGCAAGAGCATTTGGACACCTGTTGACCTCAATAATTTGCATATGACCTCTGTGAGGTCACTTCCGCTTCCGTTCACGTGACCGGAACTGACCTTTGACCCTGCGCGCGCTAACAATACCGAATAAAAATTGCGCGCAGGGTCAAAGGTCAGTTCCGGTCACCTGAACGGGAGCAGAAGTGACCTCACAGAGGTCACATGCAAATTATTGAGGTCAACAGGTGTCCAAATGCTCTTGCAGAATACCGGATAATAATGGTGCGCATGGGTCAAAGGTCACTTCCGTTCAATATGGTTCATCAGAGATACTCAAACTTCTTATTATCAATACATCTACAATACAGTTAGTGAGGCAGGTCTAATATTTCCCCTCACTCTTTCCTGTTTGACCAGTGTTTGGTGGTATAGCCCTGTTTGACCAGTGTTTGGTAGTATAGACCTATTTGACCAGTGTTTGACTGTATAGCCCTGTTTGACCAGTGTTTGGTTGTATAGCCCTCTTTGACCAGTGTTTGCCGGTATATCCCTCGTTGACCAGTGTTTGATGGTATAGCCCTGTTTGACCAGTGTTTGTTGGTATATCCCTGTTTGACCAGTGTTTGGTAGTATAGCCCTGTCTGACCAGTGTTTGGTGTTACAGCCCTGTCTGATCAGTGTTTGGAGGTATAGCTATGTTTGACCAATGTTTGATGGTATGCCCGTCAACGCCCGGTGGTGGTGGTGGTGGTGGTGTGTTGTGTGTGGTGGTGTGTGGTGGTGGTGGTTGTGATGTGTGGAGGTGAGTGGTGGTGGTGGTAGTCGTGTGTGGTGGTGTGTGGTGGTGGTGGTGGTAGTGTGTGGTGGTACGCACATACATACACACACGCAAGCACACACACACACAGACGCAAACACACGCATGCATACACACACACACGCGTACACAAACACACACGCAAGCACAGACACACATACCCACAGGCGCATAAACACACACACGCACATGCACGCGCACGCACAAACACACACACACGCGTACACTCATACGCAAGCACACACACATACACACAGACGCAAGTGGGTCCCACCTGTCTTGTGACAACTTCCGGTTCCGGTCACGTGACAGTAAACATGGAAAAACCCGGATGTAAGATGAAGACCCGGATGTAAAACCACAGTACCCGGATGGAAGAACCCACTGGAAAACCAGGATGTTGACAAGGTCCCGGATGTAAAACCCACTGCCCACACATACACACACACACACACGCGCGCGCGCGCGCGCGCAATGCGGCTCAGTCGTACACCAGTACACCTCGATCCTCGACTTGGGGTAGTTGAACTGAGTGTGCTAAAAATAGATCAACAGCTAGCTTGCTATAAAAGGGAAACGGCCTGGCTGTTTCATCAGAGACTCTGTCAACCACCAAGATGTACTACGTGCTCGAAATCATTCACTCGCCGGCACGACTTGCGCCGCCATGAGGCTACCAAGTACGATGGAACCGCCCGGTATAGCTGTACGATATGTACACTGTCGTTTCAGCGCCCAGATCATTTACAGCGCCATGAACGTTCAATTCATGGTCCACCCAAGCGTCCATGCGAAGAATGTGGTCAACTCTTCTGTCCTAGTGAAGTGGAGCCCGGGGAGACGAATGTCACTGGTGATGCGAGCACGGAGAGCCCTTCTATACCTACAGATCAGAAGAGCCTATATATCCAGCCGGTCCCTAGCATTACTGTTTCCAGTCATACGCCTGACAACAACGAACATTTTCTGGAAGATGCGGTGGATGTTCCCAGCGATCTCTTACAGGACGCCCATCCAGTGAGTGACATCTATCGGCGCCATTGGCCCATGATACGGCACTGTTTCCACATTCATCGCCCTATTCAAGATATCTACAATTTCCGACTAACCAACCTCGCCCCTCTACACAGCTACGCGGAAGCCATCTTCAATGACCAAGCTACGTCCTTCAAATTAAATCTGGCGTTTGATTATGTACTGCAGCATAAGGAGACAGGACAAGTCCGATATTTTTACCCAAGCAGTAACATCCGGGTATTTGACCAACCGTTTACCATCATTAACCGGGCGTCGCTACAGCCCGTGCTGGACCAAGTGGACCAATTGGATGCCTTGGAATGGGCCTATGAACAGCGCCCCAACACCCAGTGGGTCGTAGAGAGGGTGACCAATGTTACGTTCTTCGTGACCAAATTACGGGATCTTCCCATCGGATGAATGTATTCACCCATGCACTGATAGATACTCAGAATGCGCAAACATCTATCTGAGGATATGCTGCCTCAACGGCATCCTGTCGTGCCCGACGATGATTAGAACAAACGGTTCAGAGCGAACATGGCCGAAGATGGAACTTTCTGAAATGTAGACTTCTGATTGGACAAGAATACATCTAACGGACGGGAACGAATATGACAGATGCAAATGGTGGCCTCTGATTGGACAAGAGTCTTCTTGAGTTGTAAACATACCCAACGCGGCTCCCCCAGCGTGGGTATGATGTAACATTGGGGAGAATAAACTATATGAAAAAAAACTTCATGTTGTTGTTGTTCTCTCATGTGTCATCCTTGTTGTTGTTGTTCTCTCTCCGGTCTATATCATGGCGTCAATGCGTTATGTTAGAGTGTTAAGGCGTAAAGATAGGGCGTTAAGTCGTTGAGACAGGCGTTAAGGCGTAACGACGGGTGTTGACGGATGACAGCCATTCGAGAGCTTCACACTGATACCCCACACGGTCCATTTGACCAGGGATGGTCCATCACTCAACAAACCTCCACGAATCCACAAAATGCCTGCTTTCTATACTACGGCCAGACTGCGCATGCGCAAAATGATGAAAACGGACGATACATTAGTCCAGTCGGATCCCACTCACTCACTCACTCACTCACTCACTCACTCACTCACTCACCGTCGTTAGTGCGTCCATGCGTTAAGACGGGCATTGGGGACGCCTCACTCACTCACTCACTCACTCACTCACTCACTCACTCACACACACGCGCGCATACACTTATTGCGGTCCATAGGGCTCGAAATGCGCTTTTATACTACTAATCCTTCCTTCACTGCCCCAAAATGTCCACTTTCGCTACTACTCGTACTGATGACGTCACCAATGACGTCACAGATAACGTGAACATCCCTCAAATCGGGATGTACACCCCGAGAGCTACAACAAGACACCCCACACGGTCCATTCGGACCAATAGTGGTCCATCTCTACACCAAATACCTTCCTTCACTTCCCCAAAATGTCCACTTTCGCTACAACTCCTACTGATGACGTCACAGATGACGTGAACATCCCTCAAATCGGGATGTACGCCCCGAGAGCTATAACATGACACCTCCCACGACGCATTCGAACCAAGGATGGTCCCTCTCGACACCAAATACCTTCCTGCACTGCCCCAAAATGGCCACTTTCTCTACTACTCGTACTGATGACGTCACCGATAACGTCACAGATGACGTGGACAGCCCTCAAATCGGGGTCTACACCCCGAGAGCTACAAAAGGACACCCCGCACGACGCATTCGGACCAAGGATGGTCCATCTCGACACCAAATACCTTCCTGCACTGCCCCAAAATGGCCACTTTACTTACTACAACCAACTGCGCATGCGCAGATTGACGCGACTTGCACTTAAAAACACGCCATTCTGACTCTACCCCACACAAGCTTCACTTTGACACCTTCCACGACCCATTCGGACCCATAGCGGTCCATCTCTACCCCAAACACACACCCACATACCCCAAAATGCCTGCTTTCTATACTACGGCCAGACTGCGCATGCGCAGACTATTGAAAACGGACGAACCATTAGTCCAGTCGGATGCTCCTCCACGAGAGCTTCAAAATAAGACCTCATACGACACCATAGGATCATTAGGGGCTCACCTAGACCCCAAAACGTCCACCCAGTATGGGCCTATACCCCCATAGCCAGTATGGAGCTATATGGGCCTACCCAGGCCTCGGTGAACTTTTTCCAAAAATTTCACCGTTTCGCTTCGAAACCCTTCCCATCGTGTTCTAAATGACGAGACGTGAAAAACAAATCCAAACAACCCATATGACAATGAACGTGTGTGAATTTCCCAGGTTGAACCTATACCCCCATATAGCCAGTATGAGACTATATGGGCTATATGGTACTTTTCCAAAAATTTCACCGTTTCGCTCCGGGACCCTTCCCATCGTGTTCTAAATGACGAGACGTGAAAAACAAGACCAAACAACCCATATCACAATGAACGTGTGTGAATTTCCCAGGTTGGACCTATCCCCCCATAGCCAGCCTATGGGGCTATATACAGACCTCGGTGACTTTTCCCAAAAATTTCACCGATTCGCTCCGGGACCCCTCCCATTGTGTTTTTCTCGGCGAGACGAGAAAAACGAGACCCCACAACCCATAGTAACACCCACAAAAAAAATTTGACCACCCCTCCTCCCATATAGCCAGTATGAGCCTATATACAGACCTCGGTGACTTTTCCCAAAAATTTCACCGATTCGCTCCGGGACCCTTCCCATTGTGATTTTCTTGGCGAGACCAGAAAAACGAGACCCCACAACCCATAGCAAAGCTCACAAATTTTTTTTGACAACCCTCCCCCCCACCCCCATACAGGCATTTCCCCGTATATTGTATATTGTACGAGTCCGTGTTCCGCTTTTTTCTGGAGAAATTTTTACATGCACCCACCCATGACTGGATGACCCTCGAGGAGAGCTTCACTTTGACACCTCACTCGACCCAATCGGTCCATTAGGGACCCACCTCGGTCCAAAAACGTCTATTCCCATACTGTTTTTAGGCATTCCCCATATACATTAACATTGGTTGGCAAGAGACTATTTTCTGTGGCCGCGGAAGCAGACCGCATGACCATCAGACCGCGGAGGAATTCGAGGTGAAAGAGAGGGCGCCACCTGTTGGAACTATAGCGGTCTTGACCTCCACGCGGCCTCAGAGGTCAAAGGCCGTCAATGGCCGCTTCCTATACTTTAACCTGGGTTCCCCCTTAAATTTTATCCGGGGGAACAAATAAGAAGGTCAACTTACGTTTAAATCAGTAATATATACTACTCTGCTGGTTATGTTGACAGTTCCACTCCCCAGTAACATGATACCTCCCCTCTCCAGTATGATGAAACCTCTCCCGTCAGTAGTATACAAAGCGTATTTAAAGGTCTATTGACCTCAGAAATTTGCATATGACCTCTGTGACGTCACGCGACAGCCAATCAAGTTGACGTCAAATTTGTGACGTAGTAAACGACGTTCCAGAAAACGAACTAGAATTATTTCAACGTCGCCATCAGTTTTGAATTTCTGGATATCATAAACAGTGTTCCGGTTAGCCTCTTTGAAGGTTGTTTCTCCCTCAATCTTGATAACATTTCGGTTTTATATCATGTTCCAGTAAACTAATATTGTGTGGGAAATGCTGCAGATGCTAAAATAATGAAGTGTACTGTTTGTCTCTGTCGCTGTGCCTCACTCTTCAACTGATTTGTCATAATGTCAGTATTTAAACTTTCCTCTGTTGGGTCAACAATAACATCGCCAACGTTGATTGATGTTCAGGAAGCAGACCTAGATCAGCGAAATGATACCGACAATAAGAGTAAACATGTGACTCTAAAAGCCACGAATAATTCTATTTATATATGGCGCAAAGTTCTGATGCTACGCTATTTCAGGCAAATTGGAAATATGACAATAGCGAATGTCAACTGGGTTGACCATGACAAAAACTCTCAAACATTATCTGTAAAAGATGAAAACACTCCTTTCTCTTTTGCGACTCCCAACAAGAAGCTTTTTCGGACTATACTTCGGGTATCGATTGGGTGTACAAAGTTGTTCACCATCACCCTGTATTATACAACTGGCACAATCATGATACAAGGAAATTTTTGTCAAGAATGGGTCCAAACTGAGTTGGATAAATTGAAACAACTTGTGACCACAGTCATCCAGATGTGCAGACAGGGCAATCATTCTGAGGCCCCATTTGTGACCAGTAAATTAGCTCTTCCAGTCGCCATCGTACAGGCAGAAAAAGAAGAACAATTACTTATCTCTGCCAGTAATACAGCTCTCCCAGCTGACATCATACAAACAGAAGAACCAAATGAAGAACAAGTAACTAATCCTGCTAAATCTGTTGAAAACACTGTTGTGTATGTCTCTGATGACAATACAGTTGTCCATGTCTTTGATGACAATGCAGTTTCCGGTGTCTCTGATGACAATACAGTCGTCCGTGTCTCTGATGACAATCCAGTTTTCCGTGTCTCTGATGACAACACTGTTGCCCGTGTCTCTGATGACAATACAGTTTTTCGTGTCTCTGATGACAACACTGTTGCCCGTGTCTCTGATGACAATACAGTTCTCCGTGTCTCTGATGACAACACGGTTGCCCGTGTCTTTGATGACAATACAGTTCTCCTTGTCTCTGATGACAATACAGTCGTCCGTGAGTCTGATGACAATACAGTCGTCCGTAAATCTGAGGACAATACAGTCGTCCGTGTCTATGATGACAATACAGTCTTCCGTGTCTCTGCTGACAATACAGTTTTCCGTGTCTCTGATGACAACACTGTTGCCCGTGTCTCTGATGAAAATACAGTCGTCTGTGAATCCGATGACTATACAGTCGTCCGTAAATCTGATGACAACACTGTTGTTCGTTTCTATGATGCAGAATGTACCGTTAGTACTGATAATATCAGTGACAATATAGATCATCATACAGTTTCTGAGTCTAACTCTTCAGCTCAACTATATGTACAGAAAAGCCTAAATGTTCCTCACATTACAGTAACCAATACTGACACAGAAAAGATCACAGATCTAGCCCCCAGAATGTCACATGAAAATACAAGCAGTACTCATTTGTGTGATAAAACGAACATTACTCCAAAGGATAGAAATGAGTGCAATCTTCTCCAGCAAAGTGAAGCCACAAATGATACTCAGCATATTGTAGAAACAACATCAACTGAAAATCCTCCAAACAGCGTTGATCCTGTCAGCACAGTCTCTAATGAGTCTGTAATCTCTCAAGAACAGAGCAAGGAAACTCCTCAGCCTACCCAGGGTAAGGCGCAGGGCCTTGGAGAGGGTCACACATGCAATGCTCCTCAAACTCTGATAAACGTTGAAGGTCTAGTGTCGGCCTTTCACCAGTTAGAAACAACGGTAGGGGAATTTGTTCTTCAATTCCAATCAGTGTCGGAGGAAATTAAAGACCTGAAGGTACAAACAACCAATAGGCTGAAAGCGGAAATGACATCCATAAATTCTGAAATAAACACTTTAAAGTGCGAAAGTGAGACACAACAAGGAAAACTCGTGAAGATGGAAAACCGCCTATTAGCCTTGGAACAACAGAACTCGGGCTTAATTGAGATTGTGAAATCTCAAACTAAAGTGAACGAGACTTTATCTGACAGGCTTTCAAAGCTTGAAAACTCACAAATATCATCTCTTCCAAGTCTATCAACAGGACCATCTGTTTCCACATCTACGGAAAATGTACAAATGAAGGTAGTTCCCAATGTCCTTTGCACAAACAGGTTTGGACCGTTGTCGGAGGTAAACAGATCTAGCGGGACTCTAAGTTTGCAGACTGCTCCGAGTACAGACATGACAGATGGGAAAACAATCGAGGGTACTGCCCTCAAGCCGTCGCATTCTGAATATAAGCCTACTACAAGTGTATCACATACACAGAATAACGAGGAGACTGGGTTACATAAAAATGTAAATACCCTCCACATCCCAGAAGATACAACCGCACTAATTCTTGGCGATTCAATCCTTCGTCCACTGGATGAGAAACGCTTATCCAGAGGTTCGGAACAGGTAACAGTTGCATGTTTTCCTGGGGCAGGGATATCTGATATAACTGAAAAGATGCTAAACAGTGAGGACAACAGACATGTCAAACTGGTGATCCTACATGTTGGGATCAATGACTGTAAGAAGTCACCATATCAGATCAGTCCTGATCAACTCCATGAGTTGCTTACCACTGTGAAGAGGAAGTTCCCGTCGGCCAGCATAAAATATTCAAAAATCCTCCCGAGCAAAAGTCGACAAAAGCTTTATACAGCCATCACACAAGCTAATGAGGTGGTGCAAACAGTATGTCGGCTACGGAGAATCTCTTTGGTTGATACTGACTATGTATTTCAACATCAGGATGGATCAGCTAAAGTTCACTTCTATCGTGATCGTATTCATCTCAATCATTTGGGGTGTGCAGCGCTGGCTCGGGCCATGCTATCAACGATATATGGCTCAATTCATGAAACTAGCACACCACGGCATCAAAAAGTCAATAATCCCGTGTCCCACCCCATCCCAGTACATTACAGCTATAGAAGTTCTGAGGCCCCACAACGTACCAACTATAGAAGTTCTGGTGTCCCACAACGTATCACCTACAGAAGTTCTGAGGTCCCACAACGTACCCTCACTTCACCACGACCTGCATGGCGAACAGTTACGAAGTCGGAGAAACGAGGTAATCAGGACATCTGGTATAATGCTACTAGTCAACCCTGGAAGGTCGGCCAAGAGTTATGGAGGGATACTGTACAGCCATCTATGTCATCAGAACATCCAAAATATAAACCTTCATACCAATCAGTTCATTCCGAATGGCCTTTACCTGACAAGAACATTGATACTCTCAGTAGCACAATGCCTAAACCAGCATTGGATGCTATAAGCTCTCAATCATCGCAGCGCAACACAATTCAACAAGTTGTTGCGCTTTTATCCTCTCTATTTTAATAATCTGTTTGGGTTATAACACGATTGTGTGACCACAAGCATATAGTGCTAGACAAGAAGAGAGAAAACACTGAATTCTTGTAATTGTTTGAATTCAATTTATTGCCGACGGTATGATATACAATTCAATTCAATAGTCATGAAGCTCTGAATGAATGTTGTATTTCTACAATGACGTTAATTATAGTCCATTATAGTATTGCATTCATGATCTGTGCTGAAGTCTATAGCCAATAAGATCAAATAGTATGCATTCTTATAGCGATACAGGTATTTAATACACCAATTATAATTAATCTTACAATTAATTTGATACAATGTATTATTTAATGATTGATAATTCTATTCCATCATAGATGGCAATACAGGATACAGCATTCTTAAAAACGCTAATAGTTATTAATCTCTGGTCCAGTGTTGTATTTCTAAAATGATATTAATTATAGTCCATCATATATATTGCATAAATGACCTGAAAGTTGTACTCCAGTCAATGCAGTAAAATGGTACATGTATTCTTGTAGCGATAAAGGTATTTCATACACCAATTATTAACTTTAAGATAAGATAACTCTCCCTTGTCAAACATGAATTATCCCCCCCCCCCCTCATATGTAAATGAACATTACACCCTTATGTTTTAGATATAACACTTGTGATAATATTTTCGCACATGATAGCCTGCAAGCTTTATCCCATACAAGTTACATTGTTTATATTATATCCTTCATGTCTAACAATCAACTGAGCTGTTCATTCTGGAACATTCACGGTCTCAGCAAAGATAAGTTAGAGAATACAGACTTTCTTAAATGTGTCAATAAATTCAGTCTGATAGGGCTTGTAGAAACTTGGCGACCAGACGATTTCCAACTTTCTCTTCCTGGGTATGAATGCAAATTCTTTAATGACGCTCCACGAGTTAAAGATAGCACACGTGGGGGTATAGCACTTTTTTATAGATCATGTCTTACTGTAAATATTGTATATACATCTGATATCATGGTGTGGGCCAAGATCTCGAAAGATTCTATAAGTACAAGTGATGATATATACATGGGTATTATATATATACGTCCAAATAACTCCCCATACTGGAAAGCATTTCCCAAAGAGAGGGACCCCTTTCAAGAGGTTGACCAGATGATCGACTTCTATTCTACAAAAGGAATGATCATGCTTGGTGGAGACTTCAATGCTCGAGTGGGTACTGTACAGGAACTTATTAACAATGATGGTGTAGATTTTCACCCACATATACCTGATACATATTTTAATGTAATAACGTCAAATAGAAATAATCAAGATGTAAAAGTGGATACCTTTGGTCGGAAACTCCTTGATCTGAGCCTAGCTCATAAACTAATATTTTTGAATGGTAAAATGGTTGGTGACAGACTTGGCAAATTTACATGTCATACATATAATGGACGCAGTGCTGTAGACTACACTTGTGCAACTGAATCTTTATACCAATACATCAAATATTTTCATATATATCCTTTAACACCACTGTCTGACCATTGTCAACAAGCTGTATATCTCAATCTATTTATAAATCAACCTACAATTCAAACTAAACATAATCAAAAATTTCAAAAAATTAAATTTAAAAGAAAATGGACCAAAAATAGTGAGGGTTATATCCTAAACACTTACAGTATGCCTGGAATACAAATGCAGCTTAATAATTTTATGATGACATCATACAGGAAAAGTAATGCAGAGGTTGACAAATGTGTTGATGACTTCACACCAATCCTACACACTTTTAATTGTCATGCCACTGTTGTAGTAAAATCTAATAAGAACAAATGGCACGACAAAGAATGCAAACAAGCTCAGAATAACATGAAAAAAGGCTATAGTAATTACAATTCTAACCAAACTGATGTAACCAGACTAAACTACCATATATTAAAAAAGAATTATAAAAAACTTATTCGCTCAAAAAAACAAGATTATTATACTAACCTAGTGAACCAGTTAAGAGAATGCACATCATCTGATTCATCTAAGTACTGGAAAATCATCAAAACATTAAGTGATCAACCCAAATCAAGGATAGATGCTGATAAACATGTTCTATTGGATCATTTTATAAATTTATCTGATGTACCGGTACATAATTCAGTTAAAAATACAAATTGTCCCACACATCCAAACTCAACCACTGATAATTCATTAAACGAAACCCTGAATAAACCTATTTTAGCTGAAGAGATTCATAGTAATCTGAAGCTTTTAAGACTTAATAAAAGTCAAGGTGAAGATACTATAAGTAATGAACTACTTCGAACTACAATTCCGTTAATCATAGATCAAACGATCAAACTATTTAACATGGTACTAGACAGTGGTCACTTTCCAGATGCATGGTCAGCATCTACTATTATTCCCCTACACAAAAAAGGCAGTAAAATTGACCCGAATAATTATCGGGGCATTGCTCTTAGCAATGTTTTAGGCAAACTATTTGCGAAAATCATAAACACCAGGCTTACAACCCATCTGGAAACTAACGATCTTCTAAGTCGAAATCAAACTGGCTTCCGTAAAGATTATCGTACAACAGACAACATATTCACACTCCGCACTATAATTGATAAATATCAATCCAATAAGAAACCAGTTTATACATGTTTCGTTGATTTCAGGAAAGCTTTTGACTCTGTCAACCGCGATCTTCTTTTTGACAAATTAAAGGAAAAGGACATAAATGGTAAAATATTCTCCATACTAACATCTTTATATGATAACATCAAGTATAAACTCAAGGTCAATGATGAAATGTCGGACAGTTTCCAATCCTATATAGGAGTTCGACAAGGGTGTAGCATATCTCCAACACTCTTCAATATATTTATCGATAATATAAAAAACTTTATACCACAGGATTCTGATCCCGTTCAATTGAATGGATTCAATGTATCACATCTTCTATTTGCAGATGATCTTATGTTAATGTCCGAATCGCCTGAAGGACTACAAAGATGCCTGAACAGTCTAGACATATTTTGTCAAATTAATAAACTAAACGCAAACTTTGAAAAAACAAAAATTGTTATATTCAAGAGAGGACCTAAATGTGTAGATCACAGCTGGCGATTAAATGACACAGAATTAGAAATTGCAGACAGTTACCAATATCTTGGAGTGACTTTTTTCAGAACTGGAAATTTTAATGAATGCACCACTATGTTAGGAAATAAAGGATTACGTGCATCTTATGCCCTGCATAGCAATCTAGAACATAGAAATATCCCAATAGATATTTCTTGTCATTTATACAAAACTTTAATAAAGCCAGTTATATTGTATGGTTCGGAAGTATGGGGGACAGATTATCTACTTAGAAAAAACACGGACACTTTAAATCCTGAAAAAATTCAGAATAGATTCTGCAAAAGACTTCTAGGGGTTCATAGAACAACGAATAATAATGGTGCTAGAGCAGAATTAGGGATATATCCATTGATGCTTGACATTGCTGTAAGGGCCATAAAATATTATGATTATATTAACAGTTACCCAGACAGGATAACTTATCATGCCTTAGAAGAACAACGCAAATTATGTCAGCATCGAACTGGTTGGCTGTACAAACTTACTAAATATATCAACGATACGTTAGGCCTAGATCATAAACAATGCTCTCAATCACAAATAATACAAGCCCTAAACTCTCACTTTGAATACCAATTCAACCAATCTATGCAGGACCATGCTGATGGATCAAGTAACAAAATGAGAACATATCGTATATTAAAAAACAATATTAAGTTAGAGGAATATCTGCTTCTGATTCCTAACACCAAAGTGAGAACATTCCTAGCAAAACTACGTCTCAGTAATCACAAACTGAAAATTGAGACTGGTAGACATACGCGTCCAATCACACCTGTGGAGCAACGCTTATGCCCCAAATGTAATATAAGAGAAGACGAATTCCACTTTGTTTTGCAGTGCCAAATTTTCAATATTGAGAGAAAAATTCTTTTTGACAAAATAAATGAGACAAATATTGTCTTTGGTACTTTGACACCGGATGGTAAATTTGTGTATTTATTAACCAATAATGATCGCCTTCAAATAAACCTGATTGGTGATAACCTATACAGTTGGTACAACAAGAGACTTGACCTACTACCATGATACAATGTATATATGTAGTAATGTATGCATTCTGTTTGAATGTTCATGGCTATATGTAGCCTACATATTATGTTCAGTATAGGCTATAGATAAGATACTTGTAGTCTAGTACAGTGTCAGCTCAATAAAAGAGCTACATTTATGAATAACTATGATATGACGGAACGTAAAACTGTATTTCTGACTTCATTGGTATTCTTGTTCTTAACCCTATATTTGGGGTAAGCATTTTACTTTGTTTTGTTTTGTACTCTGCCCTGTACCGGGTGTTTGGTGCAATAAACTTGAACTTGAACTTGAACTTGAACTTGGGTGGTGGGTGGGTGGTGGGTTTAAGATGGCGGCTGTGGTGGTGGGTGGTGGGTGGGTGG